>JAMKCH010018694.1:0-34204 GCA_023653785.1 Ophioderma brevispina
AGAAGCAATAATGATACTGCAAACCCTTATTCCAATATTGTGCTAATATTGATGTTTACACCAGCTAATTCGGGCGGATTTTGTTTATATCTTGAAGAAAATAGGTATTTGAAGGGGTCTCAAATTTGAGGACGACAATGTGAAAAAATCGGCCTTTCATCGATCTCAAGTTCGATACTTACTTCTTGGTAAATCCGTGGGGCAAAGACGATCGGAACACGCAATTTATTGCTTAAAGCCACTATAATTTTTTTCAAAATGCAAATAAACATGTCTGTGTCTGTGTGTCTGTGCAAACTTCAGTATACTTGTACTACGTCTTTTCTTATGCCTGTTATTCTGATGGTCACTGCTTGTGTGTCTAATTTTCAGTCATCTATTTTTAAGAAAAAGTCACAACAACACACATATACTCTCATTAGCTTGTGTTTGTCTGGTCTGTCTGTCCTGTCTGTCCAATGCTTACTACAGTATACTTGTGTGACTCACACCCAGGTTCCCAACTCAGGTTTGGTATTTTTTATCTCACACCATACCTTATGCCATATCTTTGAGTTCACATTTTTATCTCCCATTTATGGTACTTCTCCTTATTATGCTCTGTTTCATAATTTATAAATGCCATCATTGTTAATTTACTGTTTAGTTATCTCCCCGACACAAACAAATGTCAGCTTCGCATGTGTGCTTTGTAACAAAATTTTTTTTCAAAATAAACATTATCCCTAGTTTCCAAATGTTTGAAATTATCGAGAGAAACTGAAGTAACATAATAATCCAAACAAGCAATCGAAAAAAATCAATCAAATTCATATTTTTGATATTTTTTTACGACTGCATGGATTGCGAACATAACCTGCAAGTTGTTGGTTTGAAATCCGTGTATTAAAAGACAAGGCAGTATTTTTCTATCTGATTATGTAATTTCTATCGTGCGTATCAAAAAAAATTTCCGACTGAGATAAAAAAAGTCCTTTCCTGCTGTAACATCACGATTTTTTCAGCGTGATATGGTGCACCATGTTCAATACCAATGTTGACCTCAACACACACACCTTATTGTCTTTTGTTTTTTGTACTGGTGTAAACCGCAATCAGCTTTTTTAGTACTATTTTGTGATCCTTCGCTGTATGCCTATTTTGCGGGAGACAGTCTGAACAAAATCCTCAAATACTTAATTTTTTTTCACTTTTTGGTGGTTTGTTTCAACATTAAAACAGTTAATAATAAAGACTTTATACACTTATTGCTCATTTCACTAGTCCTTGTGGTCAAGTGGTATAACTTTTGCAGGGATAGTGTGAGAGGAACTGAGTTGAGACCCAAACCAACATTCTTTTCAATTGAAGTATAATACGGCCACTTGAAACTCTGTAGATTAAAAACTTTTAAAATATAATATGGGTGCTTATAAATGTTGATATCAGAGATCATTAAAGGGTCAATTTAGTCACATTTTGAGTGGTAAATAGTTCTCAAACCTAGCCAATGTGCTAGCCTAGGCAATAGGGAAATTCATTCACTAAGATCTTCCCCTGGATCTGACAGGGGTGGAAAACATAAAAGAGGTCAACATTGCACAAAAAATGATAAACATTTGGCCATACTTTTTTTTTGGCTGCCAAACTTAGTTATATTGTAGGAGGACACAAACCTCTATGCGAACCATGTGCTTCATTCAACCAGGACCCTCCTCGGGGTCTCTCAGGACCGGACCCCATTGGCTGCAGTTTACCAATTTTTGTTAAAGATGCAACAAGAGATTTAGAGGCACTGAAATATTGTGTCATAATAGTAATTTCATATAGATTAGACACTCAATAGATTTCTTACCTTGTATTTGGCTACAGAAATGTCAGAGAGAAAAAAAAGGTGATTTTGATTTGCTCATATTTCAATGTAAAACCATGGAGTTATTATAGTAATATAATATATAATAACTACTGTGATAACTCCATGGTAAAACATATATTAATTTTGTATTTGCTCCTATACGAAATGAGAAATTTCACAATTTTTGTATCAAAGAAACATTTCTCAGCTCAATCCTTTCAGATGGGGATATTTTTGATGGAAAGCTTTACATCAGGACAAAAGTCAGTACTTTCAATTTTTTAGGACACCTGATATGTGAAATCTCTCGTTGCACCTTTAAGATGGTGAGAGTTTTTCAAAAACCTACATGGGATGAGAATTGTTGCTGGCAAACGTTGAATACACTTTCCCATGTCTATATGTGTGCAATCATGTGTACGCATGTAAATCTCATTTGTCTTACCCTTCAAAAGTGTGATATCATATG
This sequence comes from Ophioderma brevispina, assembly GCA_023653785.1. Lineage (NCBI taxonomy): Eukaryota > Metazoa > Echinodermata > Ophiuroidea > Amphilepidida > Ophiodermatidae > Ophioderma > Ophioderma brevispina. The sequence continues at coordinate 2,304 of JAMKCH010018694.1, forward strand.
ACATTACACACCTAATGGTAGAGATGATAATGTCAATGACGATGATGAGGATGAAAATGGTGATGGGCTATCCATTAATTTTCTTTCTCTTTGATGTCTTGTGACCATTCTGGAATTGTTATACTTTATGACTTGGAATAGAAGACTGATGAACAGGAAAGAAGGTTGTGTGACATATCACGACATGCCCAGCTAATTAAGCAAAAATGAACTTTGAGTGGATTTTGCGGCTTCAAAAACTCCCACATTTTCCGAGAAATGGTACTGATTTGGGGGCTTTTATGCGTGTTTGGCACATTTGTGGTTGGAAACAATTCCAGGGTAGATTGATGATGTACCAAAGCAATCATGGTGGTATTAAGTAAAACATAATTATGGGCAATGATTTTAACAAATTTAAACGAAAGTTACTGTAATTTGTGGCCATCAAATAAATGAGCGAGTTCTTGTAAATCCATCAGAAAAAATGCATTGGAATTTACATTTTCAATGAGGCTTTTGAGCAGGACAGAACAATTACTAGAAGTGAAGGTGACTCTCAGAGATAGATTTTGTAAAAATAATTTTTTGTGTGTAATAATTAAAAATAGTCATTTAGAAACTAAAGATAGCACCAAAATGCTCATTTCCAAAGTATGAGGTGAATGTGAATCGGATTTTTAGTTTTGATTGCAGTAAAATATTTATGTATCGATAACAGTTGCCATAGGATACGTGTATAACTAAAAATTCCGGATAAGGAATTTTATAACAAAGTTGAGATTTCTATATAAAAGGGAAACTTTTTCCCGATTTTGAGCTAGCTATTTCCACACAGTTATCAGTATATGGACAAGCATATGTATATGCACAAGAACTTGATTTGTTTGGAAACAGTGAGGGCGCCCTCCTCGCGAGAAAATCTCTGAGTTCAGCCTTTAACTGTGGCTGTCTGAAGCTGCATGGAGCAACAAAAGGCAATTTTATTTTAACCACCAAAATGATAAAACTATAATTACTTACTAGTTGTATAATCATTATAAAAAATGCATTAAAAGAGTTGTAAAATCCTAGTCTTGGTTTCAGTAATCAGTGAAAAGTTGTATTTTTTAGGTATACAGTCTTATCTATCCAAACATGGTTCTCAAATTGATCCAGCCAGAGTGGTGTGTACACATCTGGCTGCCTTCACTGAATTCTGCAAGGGTCCTTGTTTGTGCATTGCTGTTCCAGCATTGGGACCAACCAAATGAGATGTTCCATTGTCTGTGGCGTCCACAATCACAGGTGTGTCCTGATCGCTTCCAGGAAGCCCCACTTCTGCAAGGAAACCTTGAATCGTCCGGTCTTGGTCACTCTGTGTTACTTGGTTGATAGCAAGTCTTTCTTTCCACCAAAGTGGCTCTCTTAAACTCCTTAAAAACTCCTTAGAGACTGCTTAAGAAACTCTCTGGATTTTAAGGCGGTTAGAAACGTGGTCTCATGATTTTTTATGATAAAAATTTCTCTAAATTGGCACTTGATGGGTTGTAGAATATATAATATCGAGAATGTTTCAAAGGTTTATTGCATGGACAAAAACAGTAAAAATTAGAATCAAAAACAAAGTTTTGAACTTGTCTGCTTCCTAAGCAGCCCTAACGAGAACATAACAGGAGTGATGCCAGCACCACTAGGAACACTAAATCTTTTTTAAGTACACAAAATGGCAAAATACATTGTTAAGCATTCTAAATATGAAAAAAAGAAAACATTTGACAAAAAAAACCCAACAATTTGGGGCACATTTTTCTGGAAATGTCCTTGTTGTTGCTTCTTTAAAGAGCAACCCAGAAAAGACCCCATTTCGGTGTTTAAATACTTTTGTTTTATATAATTAACAAATGCAACTTTATGCGGCTTGCCATTTGCCCATATCATCAGCCAAAAATGATCTAGAGTGAGAACGTGACTCGGAGAGAAGGAAAGGAGGAAAGCAGCAAATGATGATGAAAAATCCTTCTAAATGTAATCATATTACATTAAAGTATGACATTAAGTCATCACTATCATACTAGCGACTGTCTGTCATATTGGTTCTCTGTAACTTTCAACTGATAACCTTTTTAATTTTTAGCGGTCTCATAGTTTTGGTCCCCATTATGGTTGTTTAGGTTATTGGTTAAGGAAGTCTGCCGGCAGTAAATATGTTATGGTGTGCTTTTTTTTGTGTTCACTTCATTAAAAGTTTGTGATTATATTCATTCTGAGAGGTGGTATGTTATCCAGCAAAAATCAATAGACTTTTATGGGGGGTGTGGATTGAGGCTAACATTGTTGCATCGCCTCAGCTGAATTGATTCGCCATTCATCGTTTAATCTCTGTTCTTTGATTGGAACCAGTAACACCCTAAGATATATACATTAAGAAATATGTTTATATGACATGTATGCTTTAAATAAGAGAGCGGTAGAAGCAAAGATTATTAATTATACCAATTTGATGGTTTGATCGGCAGTACTGAATCATTGCATCTGAAAAAGTGTATCTGCTGCTGCTCTTCTGCTCCGCTATAATCGTTTTGTATTGTGGCATAAATTCTGCAAACATTACTCTCAGAATGTCCTCCAAAACCTCTAAAATGCCAATTCATTTCTTGCCCCCAAAGGTGATCAACAATCAATTTTTTTATGCAAAAGTGATTATTTTTTGAAAAAAAACCTGCTTCCTCCAGTACAAAAGTGATTTCTATCTATACTTATGGCGGACATTTGAAAACCCCGACAAAAAAAAAATAATTCTTGCTTCGGGCTTGCTTGGAATAGGTGAAAACAAAAGGTTATTTATGCTTTACATTTTTTGCTATTTTTGTCCTCACATTTAAAAAAAAAATATTTTATTTAGCCAATCAAACATTAGTTTACCAAGGCAGCACTGCTTCATCTTGATGGAAGGGCACCATGCCTGATACGATACTAAAATGATGTGGTGTGGATACACATTGCCTAGTATATTGGAGTGTGGTGCAATTAGTACCTATATTGGCTAGATGTATTGCATATTAATGAATAATTTTATTGTCCGTATAAGTTGTTATCATATGACACTTGCGATGATTCATCAAAATGTTGGCAATGCCAATAGTAAAATGCCATCAACCAAAATGAGTTTTATTGTTGAGTAAATCAAAATCAGTGTTCGTTTTCCACTTAGTTTTATATTCCACTTTTTGGGCTTTCAACATCAAAACCCCATCATCAATTTTGATTGTGCATTAAATTACGCACAAAATTACAGATAGTTACTAAACTGCCTCAATTTAAAAGTTGGAGATGATCAATTTTTTTCTTGTTTTGATGATTAACCTTTAGTGTAGTGTAAATAATACCATAGGATCTGTGTATTATTAAAATTCTGTATCTGGAATTTGATTTACAAGTTGTGATTTTCTATATGAAGGACATCGATTTGAGCTTAGCTATTTGGACAGTAATTAGTATGTGGGACAAGCTTATTTTATATGCAAAAAACAACATGTTGTTAGAAAATTGAGGGTGCTACCCTTGATAACCTGAATCAGCCTTTAAGGTTCCAGATACAGTAATTTTATTGTTGGTCAGAATATTTAAATACAAAGAAGGTGAAGATTTTAATTGGCTACATCTTAAAATCAGTCTTAGCATCAAACAATTAATTTAGCTTGATTGCTTTACATATAATGGGGATAATGAAAACAAAATCTTAATTTATCGTTCTTTTGGCAAAGCATTAAATTTGTGTCCCATTTACGGACAGAAAATACAAAATTATGAATTTCTTGTAAAGATGATCATCAGATTGGCATGCATGTAATGCTAATGGTTCAGAAGATACAAAAATCTCAATTTAGGTTAGTCAATTTAGGTTAGGCAATTTAGGTTAGGCAATTTAGGTTAGGCAATTTAGGTAAGTCGGGAGAACAAGGCTGTGGATCATGAAATGCCATTTTTATCAAAACAGCTTGGCAATATGCAGGGCCGTATGCAGGATTTATTTTTTGGGGGTGCGAGACTTCGAAAAAGTGGACCTTCATTGGTAAAAGTGGACCTATCCCCATAAAATGGTCTTAACACCCCCTAAAATTGTCCTTTTTTGGACATTTTGAACATCGCATCACCAAAAAGTTGACTTTATTGTCAAAATGTCTCCAAATTTTGGACCTTTTATCAAAAAATCAGTAAAAAGTGGACTTTTTACTCCTTTTGTAAAATTTGGGGATGACCACACCCCCTGCATATGGGCCTGGCAATATGGAAGAACAAAATAAAAAATAACAGTAAATGATGTTGATGATGCAAATAATAACAAAATATCTCTTTATCATGTTTTGATTTTCAACAAAGCATCTGCTTATATCACTGATTTTATGCCTGTGGAGCAGTTATATTTAGAATATCCATATGGTAAATGAACCATTTTCCCCACCCACTTAGGAGAGAAATATTACAGATATACTACTAAACGATAGACAAAATTGTGAAAAAAATTTGTGTTTAGTGAGATATGCCTGAAATCAATATTTTCATTTTGTTTATAAAAATTATTTATTTTTTTTTTTAAACTATTTGACCATAAAATTGCAAAATCAGAGATGTAACTTTCCGAAAATTTCCGGATTTTTGGCCAAAAAGAAAAAAAATCCGAAAGTAAATTTTTTTTTTTTTTTTTTAATTTTAATTTTGTTCAAATTTGAGATAAAGTATAACTGATTAAGGTAAACTGAATTCAAAACCCCAAGTTTAAGTACCCAATTTCATTTTAGAGAGGGTCTGTACCCCACAATCGCGTAAGAAAATTACGTTCCCTGGAGCTTCGCCGGATGTTACCCTCAAATTTGGCCTTCCAGTCGGTTCAAATTTAAGATTTCAGGAAATGGGACTACTCTCTTACATCTCTATTAAAATGGGAAGAAATTAGAGTCAAATAATTTGTAAAAATACAGCACTCAGAAGTTAAATGACTTTGTGGAAACAAGCCAAATTGGTCCGTATCTTGGCTCACCCCCCAACATTCCAAAAAATGGTAATGAACTCACACTGCCCCAGCTGAAAAAATAGCTAACGCCAAATTTTGTTTGTTATGTTCACAAATACAGAACCATTTTTTTCTAAGTTGGCATTTTTTTACAATTTTGTACAACCATGGTATTAAATTGCATGAATTTTGGGAAATTCTATATGAAATTGAAAAAAAAATAATTACTTAAAAAAAATTACCTTAGGAAATAAAATGTGTAAAGACATGCTCTCAAATTATCCCTATTCAAAAAGGGAATACAACAATTTCAGATAGTACTTCTTTTTTTGGGGGGGGGGGGGGGAATTCATAAGGCCAACTCAACTGCCCCAGCTTAAGAACAAAATTTTTCTAGAAAACTCAGAACCTTGGACGGAAGTTGTAAACATTGATTGTGAAGTTACCCATATGTTTAAATATGTAGGGGATACAAATTAAACCCCTGTTCCCTGAGCATTAGTGAGAAGTTGTTATTGTGTTACTCATCAACTGCCAAGGGGTGAAACCATTCAAAAACCAGTCGTTCCGTGCTGGTAGCTGACATTTTGAATATTGCACGGGATAATTATCAGTTTGGGTGCTGGTATACACACATAATGCAATTCGATACAAACAATCCGCCAAAATATCCGTTGTGGAGGTTGGGTGTATTGGTGGTAAATTTTGTACTACCCATGGCCACACAACGAATGAATGACACATCAGGGTCTTGAGTTAAACAGCCTCAAATGAATACATCTTCTTACTAGGCGCATGCATTATGAGAAAAAAGAGTATCTGAGCCCACAATGATCCAGGGTACACTATTATTACACATGGACACCTCTAACACATACATTAATTTGTATCACTAACGATTAGTGTAATGCAAGCGGCACCAAAGTAGTGTGGAAGAAGCGGAGGCACCATTGCTTTAGATGTGGTCTCTATGCTTTCTATTGTGGTCGGCAAAACATGCGAGCCGGGGAATTTCTAAGATTACGTTAAGTTTTGCTCTCTATCTAATAGAACTCTTTGAGGGGTTGGGGTGGTTCACGCCATGCAATTATATCCTTAATCTAGACTAAGACCATAGAGTCACTGATGTGTACGTGATTGGTGGGTGGGAGAGCCAAACAAATGATCTCAATCATGTTATGCAAAGTATCTGGCCTTTATAAAATGCACGGACAGTACATAACAGAGAACACAGCATGATATTCAGGTGCTTGATCCCAGTGCAGACGCAGAGGATTATGATCTGTACACTTGGTGGGGGAAGGGGGATTACCAATGATAAGGCCCGTAGCCAGGAATTTATGTCGGGGGGGTGCGGACGGGAGTGCGGATTTGCCAGCAAGTGGACCTTTTGCCGTACCAAACAAAAACCACTTTTTTTCGGCTCCTGCTACGCGCCAGTTGACCAAATTTGGTCCACAGTCGCTCAAATTGAAGGGGGGGTTAATCAACATGACATTGCATCACTGCGTTAAAACAAAACAGTATCGAATAATAACAGCACATTAACCGCTGCTTATCATCAATAGACCATGCAGCAAACCCTTACAACAAATTAGGAATTTCAAATTTTCAAAATTTGTTGAAATATCGGCGCAATACTTTTCAGATGGGGATATTTTTGGAGGAAAGCTTTAAATCAGGGCAAAAATCAAAAACTTCGAATTTTTTTAAGGGACCACATGAATGTGAACTCTCCGTTGCACCTTTAAATAGGTTTCTTAAAATACACAATCAAGGATGCAACTGAAAGCCCATCTGCATTCAGAAAACCCTTAACCCCATCCCATTCTTACACCTTTTCGACAGTATCTGTGATTAGCTGATTACATAAGCAGTTATAACTCTGGTATCCAACAAAAGACCTATATATCCTGTACAAACCTGTAGCTTTTCTACCAGTCTCTTAATTGGTTAAATACATAACATAACTCTATGTATAACCAAAGAATCGACCGGTTTACCTCAGAGGTCGTTTGGATGAGTTAGGCAGGGGAATTTATTGTAAAGTATAGCTTTGATTGGACCCAAGAGGGCCTAATTTAAAAGTGCCTCAGTCAGTTCTGACTCGTGTGCGCATGTATATCCCTGGGCTACATAGTTTATTGATGAAGTTTACTTCTTCCAATGCCGTGAATGCGTGAATTTGGCCCAGTCATCACGTCACGAACAAAAGCGCCCCTTAACTAAAAAAAAAAGCGCTAAAATACAAACGATTTCATACTGCGCGGATTTATCGCACGATACTGCGGGGAGACGGGAATATTGGTAATTTGACGCATGATTTATGGCTGGTTCTGCGGGTTGCTGAGGATTTAAATTATTTGCGAGTAAAAATTGAAGTTCATCCTTAATTCATCCTGTCAATTATTGCCATTCCTTTCTATGAAAAAAGTACTATAGTAAAAAGTTAGTTATCACTTTATCCCTACATAAGCATATACAAAGTACGAGAGAAAAGTAGGCTTTAAAGGGCTTAGGGAGCAGTTTGACATAAGTTTTGCTAGTTTTTTAAATATGAGAAACATACTTATAAAACATTATCTTAAACACTTGGGAACCAAATTTCATTGGTTCTAGCCGTGTGATATGAGACGAGATTTCCACGGTACATTAGTATGTGTCATGCTATACGCTCAAGGCTATACGATGCAGACTAAACTGCTGGGCCAATTGACAGAATATACAAGACTGAGGATTTAAAAAGTTGGGGTGGTTCATTGGCGAAAATCTATTAATTTAGTATGTGTTACTTATAGCTTATTGTATTATTCTTAGCCTCTGCCATGTATCTATCATGTCATATCACATGGGCGACTGCACTATTTTAGCATAATTTTTGTATTGAAGAAATTATCCCTTAACTTAAGCCATTCAGATTGCAATATTTTTTAAGGGAAAGCTATACATCATTGAAAAATCGGGGTTTTCAATTTTAGTGTCACCTTATATGGGAAAAGTCTTGTTGCACTTTTAAAGGGCCATGGCCCGATCACTAATAGCCTTGTCCCCAGATGCCCTAGATGTTGAAAAATCAACATTTGGTATCAGAAGAAAAGCTACTACTTTTCTCATTTACCCTGTAAAATCTTAGAACAAAAGGATGTTTGGTTTGGAAGTTATGAGCAAAAATGTGCCCCATTTTGGTCGACCAATATTATATAATTTTACAGAGTACTCTATGGGCCTACAAAATCATGTTTTAGCAATCAAAACTGATTGAAATATCGGCGTGAAACTTCACAGATGGGGTTTGGAGTGAAGGCCAATCTATCAAGATGAAAACTTCATATCCTTAAATTGGGCCACCCCCCTTTAAGATTTGTAACAAGAAAAAGACAATTCTTATAAAGTTAAGATGCAACATGAAATTCACAAAAATCAATCGCTCATAAGAGCATGGGCCATTTGTTCACAAATTAAAGCTGTGCTATGCAACCTCTAGATGCTGTTAGTGTTGTCACAGCTTAGTGATTGTGCTAAATAAGCCCCCAAAAATGCAGATTTTCATTACCTAGACTGCACTGAAACTAAAGCATTTCCAAAATGTAAATGCAAAATTTAAGCATGGAATTAATATGACTACCAATTTTATTGATATTAACTGGTCTATAGACTTAATCATATTCCAAAACAGGGATTACTATGATGCTCCATAAAAGTACTAATAATCAACACTAATGGAAATGATTATTTGGAGGTCAAACCACTGTCTGTCACATGTGAGCTTTATCCAGGTGGGGTAGGACATGCCAACCTAACAGCAACAGAACGACATCAACTTCCGGTGTAACCCTAGTGCTAGTCTTAATCAAAGACTTAACGGTAGGAGGGCGCTCTATGCATATCGAACGTTCACACACAGACTTGACGAATATTCAAATGTAAGTGACCTTTATCATAGGCGTGCCCAGGAAATTTTATTGAGGGGGGCTGGACTAAAGATGTTCGAACCATGAGAGCGAAGCGAGCGGAGCGACTAACGGGTGGGGTCCAGGGGCCCGCCTTAGGGCCCCTTGTGTGGTCCATGAGGTTTTAGGGTTTTCAAGGGTTTTCCTTGCGTACTTCTTCCTCTTCTTTTTCTTCTTCTTTTCTTCTTTTCTCCTTCTCTTTTCCTCTTTTTTCTTTCTCCCTTCCTCTTTCTTCCTTCCTCTTTTTCTTGAGAACTTTGAGGGGGGCTTTAGCCCCCAAATCCCCAAAGCCCAAATCGAGCAGATCGTGTCCTACCCCCTGGCTTTATCTTTAGTAGGAAGAAAAAAATCAATGACAGTTTATTTGGTTATTTTGCTATTATTTTTGCTTACATATTGGGTTCTTTTTGAAATTCATGGTACCTCTGTTGAAGACTAAATTATTTCCAGAAGGGTGTTTTTTTCAAATGGGGTTGTCCAATGGGATATTCCATTTGTGAATCTATACTCCCTCTGTAAGGCTTAATCAGAGTCTTCCACTGACGGGGTTCGGATTTCAAATGGACTAGCTGGTTATCAAGAATAAAATTCCTTAAAAAAAAAAAAAAAAAAAAGGAAATTGCACTGTTTTGCAGCGAGGTTAATCCACTAACCTTGACGGATTTTGACGTTAATATTTTTTCTTAAATTATCATGATATTACTAAGATCTTTTGAACGAAGGTTTTTGAACTGATTTTGTAATGTCATTGAGACAGACACTGCCATAGTAAATGCAAGGAGCAGTTCCCCAAATTACCATTTGGAAATCCCCAAAGCCCAAATCGAGCAGAGCGTGTCCTACCCCCTGGCTTTATCTTTAGTAGTAAGAAAAAAATCAATGACAGTTTATTTGGTTATTTGCTATTATTTTTGCTTACATATTGGGTTCTTTTTGAAATTCATGGTACCTCTGTTGAAGACTAAATTATTTCCAGAAGGGTGTTTTTTTCAAATGGGGTTGTCCAATGGGATATTCCATTTGTGAATCTATACTCCCTCTGTAAGGCTTAATCAGAGTCTTCCACTGACGGGGTTCGGATTTCAAATGGACTAGCTGGTTATCAAGAATAAAATTCCTTCCTTTAATTAATCTACATGTATGACCTTCACAGGTCAATTTCTATTTAATCAATCAGCTTTGGTTTTATAATGGCAGGTTGACCTCATTTGTAGTCGTAAAACAAATTTAAGTGGGTTTGTAATTGAAAACAATATGTTCAGTAGATGAAACAGGTGTGTCTAAATTAAGCATCAGAAAGTATATTTCCTTGTAAGTTTAATCGCTATCTTCATTAGATAGCACAGTAACTTTCAAAACCAAAGATTGCTTTGAGCACATATTCCTCTGGTTTAGGCTTTAAAAAATGCTTGTTTGCCATAACGGATGAAAAATATTAGGGTCAGTGGGTTGGATTTTTAAATTTAAAAAAAATGTGTCACCTGCCTTAAAGGGATTAGCAGCGATATGCGAGAGAATCTAAAAAAAAAGTGGAAATGCATTTTTAACATATAAATCAGGGATAAGTGTGTACAATTCTATATAACTGCTTTAAATGTAGAAACAAACCACCAAATAGTGAAAACAATGAAGTATTTGAGGAAATTTGTCATACTGTCTCTCGCAAATAGACATACGGTACAGCCACGGCGTCTCAAAATCTGCACTAAACAGCTGATTGTGGTTACACCAGTACAGAATAAACAAAGATCAATAATGCTTGTGTTTGAGGTCAAACTGTATTGATCATGGTGCACAATATCACGCTAAAAATGCATTTAATGCATGGAATTCAAGCCAACCACTTGCAGGTTATGTTCGCATATCCATGCCAGTAACAAAAATGTAAAAATATGAATTTTGATGATTTTTTTTATGTTTCGGACTAGCAAATCGCGCTAATCCCTTTAAAGGCAGGAAGACACATTGGATCATTTTTGTCCACTGTTTTTGTTGTCCTGTTGATGATTTTGTCTGTTGTATGTTTTGAAAAAGGGTTTATATTTGCCTGTAATATCGTTATACTTTGAGGGATTAAACCAAACGTTGAGTCATAGGTGCAACATGTCATAACCTGCATTTGTTGATGATGTCAAATGTCACAAACCAGTTAAAGGTCATGGTGAGGTCAAGTTTTAAGATAGGCTGAAAATGTAAAATTGAACCTCAATTGAAAAGTTGAAGTTCATTGAACCAAAATTGGTTTATATGGAAATCACACATAAATTCTCATTCCTTTATAAGTCAAAGTCACATACAGGTCAAACACCATATGAGGCCTATCTATTCACAAACTCACGACATCAGGCGACACTACGTTTGAGGACTCATCATGTATTGTTGTTTATACTTCACTTCACACTGTTTTTGCTCTAAACGTAGTACGATTTGGGGTACTTTTAAAGGCTTTGGTTTTTTCATATGAACAAAGCAAAGATCATATCTTTTACTTGTTTGTAGTTGTTTTGGTCCTCTCATTTTGATGTTTTTTGTCCTTTGGTGTTGGTAAAAAACTAGTGAATTGAAAATAAATTGATGGAACATTCGGCAGTTTTTTTTTTTTTTTTTTTTTTTTTCCTAGGGTCGGCCGATTACGGGCAACAATTTTTTTTTTTTTTTTTAAAAATATTGTAATTTGTAAAGTAAGAAATTTGTCAGTTGTTATTAAACAAAAATAAACAATAATGAGTATCAAAAAATTTTCCCCCTGATTTGGGATAATAGTGTTCCCCAACCACTATCTAGGTAGATTAGGCAAAATTCCTTCAAATAAAAGTCAGTGGAACTCACATCTGCCTTGAGTAGATCTTGCATGTTTTTTTCAACTAGATAATAAATCACTTTCCTTTTTATCCCCCTGGCTTGAAACAGAAGGGGGATTTGCTATCACGTCAAGGGCGTCGGCGGCGGCGTCCAACCCAATCTTGTGAACGCGATTAACTGAGACCCATAGGGTTATGTGATTAAACTTCCCTCCCCCTGGCTTGAAAAGCAGAATGGGGATTATGCTATCAGTCAAGGCAGCGTCGGCGGCGTCCGCGTCCAACACAATCTTATGAATGCGTAACATGAGACCCTAAGTGTTATGGTATGTAACTTGTGGGTGGGATCGGACTGCCATGCCCATCATCTGATTAGATTATTGGCAATGGCATATGCTAAGTAGGTACCTAATTTGCATAATTCATGAGTTAATTTGGGGTACAATCTTGTGGAACCCGATAACATGAGACCCATAAGGGTTTGTTGTGGATGTAACTTGGTGGTGGGAATCGGACTGCCAGCCCTTCCATCTGATTAGAATTATGGGCGTGTCATTGCTAATTATGTAACCTAATTTGTCATATTATGAGTTCGTCTTAATATTGTGTAACGTTTACGAGACCCACTACCAGTGTGTTATGTGATGTAACTTGGTGGGTGGGATCGGACTGCCCTGCCCATCATCTGATTCGATGTATGGGCATGGCATCTGCTAATAGGTACCTATTAATTGCATAATTAATGAGTTAATTGGGGGTATTTTTGCCCAAAAAAGCTTCCGATTTTGATGAAACTTGATGAGGGGTGGGGAATCAGTACTTCGCGCTGACTGGCTGATTAGGTTTAAGGTGGGTTGTCAGGGTTTAAAGGGGGGTGTTCCGGGTTTACGGGGGGGGGTCGGCCCGGTCGGGGGGTTTAAGGGGGCGTTGTTGGCTTTAAGGGGGTTGTCCGGTTTATTTAAGGGGGGTGTCCAGCTTTAAGGGGGTTTTTGGGTTTAAGGGGGATTGTGGGGGTTGTTTAAGGTGGGTTGTCCGGGTTAGAAGATTTAAAAATGTGTAAACCGCTCCGCCAGGGGGATTTAGCGGTTCGAGAACCGCGACGTGTATTTTTAAATAAATTTATTGTCCACTTCAAATTTGGTTTTCAACCAAAAGCGTCATTAGAACATTTTTTTAAACAGGATCAAATGAATGAGTAGCAGCTGCCATGATTTCATCTTGTGGCTAAAACCACTCTATTCAGTAGCTAACAGTAAATTGCTTCCAATTAATTGAGAAAAGTTACCTTAATTATCTTGCCAATGTGATTAAAATGAGCTTTAATAGATATTGTTTGTTAATTAAAATTGTGGGTGTAACTTCTGGATTGGCCTAAACAAAAAGAAGGAATTTAGTCAGTAGTAATAACAAACCATTCTTCTAAAAAACAGCGGAGAATGTATACTTAAGATCTAGCCTAAACAAGGGTATTATTTAACCCCAAACAAACCATTTTTTTAGAAATACATCAAGTGTATCTCAAATGTGGTTAGTAATCAAAACTGCTATCTTCCGTAGATAACAAATTATTTTCTATTTTTTAAAACACAAAACCTTCATCATCAAATATTCTTCCAAATCAATCACCACTGAGGACATTTACTATGATTAGTCCTTTAACCAAAAACACTTATCTTGCGTAGATAGTAAATATCTATCAAAGACGAAGGTGAATCTACTTGATTTTTCCTTGAGAGGTTTTTGGTATACCAAAATGCTACCATGTTTCTAAAGTTATTCAAGACATTGTTAAATCTTTTGCGCTAATTACTTTGACATATCTTAATTCATTAAAAAAATGAGTCCAACTGCACCAAATCTCAATGTCAAGGAAAAATTAACGGCCTAGTTCCATAGAAAAATTGGTATTATTACTTTAAATGGTACATAGCAATATATAAATAGTGGTTAGGAAATTGTCAGTCAACAGACGGTGATGGTGTGTGACAGTGACACATGCCATGAATGATCCAGCATCAGTGGCGTAACCAGAACTTTGCAAATGGGGGGGGGCTGAAGGGGTGGCCAAGGCTTTTTTTGAGGGGGCAAATTTGGGTCCTTCTCCAAGACACGTAACAAACAGTCGTTCATTTGGGGGGGCTGAAGGGGGGCAAGGGTTTTGTTTGGGGGGGCTTGCGCTCCCCTGCCCCCCGCTGGTTACGCCACTGTACAGCATGCACCAAGACACAGATTTTTGCCTGAAATGCAGTACTGTTGCCTAAGGAATAGTAAATTTGATATTGCCTAGAAAACTTTTTTGCTTATTGTTGTCAGAATGAACCAGTTACTTAGACAACTGTTTTAAACTGTGTTTGGGTGATGAGCTGTCTTTCTACAGATAAATTGCAATATTATATTGCATTTTGTCATTATTAATAAATTAGAGTGAATTAGAATGTAAGTGGGCTGTCTCTAAGATTAACTAATACATATTAATAGCGTGTGGAGACCAAAACATCCCCCATAAGACCTTGTGTATCCGTAGACACCACACATGCCCACACGCACACACACTCACACACATGGCGGCATACACTCCTACAACATACAGCTCACACGCACACACGTACAAAAGCTACATTGGTGGGTTTCTACTAAAAAATCTCTTAAAGGTCACTTTTTTTCTACTTTTTCCTTAAAAAACACTCTTTCGTTAACTATAATAGTAACAAATTCTTCTAGAACAATTTTATTCTCTAAAAGACACTTTTTAAGACATTTTAAGAATTGTTCTTTTTTTTAATATTTTTTACTAAACTACTCATTTCTTTGCCCCGCGATGCGTAGCGGCTATAAAGGTACTAAACTATTTTATGGAATAAACCTCAATATAGATTACAGTTTATTCTGATATAGGACATAAAGTAACATAGAACTCTGTCTGATAACCCCACAACGTCAAGGACAAAACCACCCCACAAGGTAAAATAACCCCACAACATTCTATTTTTATGTACACATAACCCCACACGTACACACACAATACCCCCACACACACCACAACACCACACACACCACACACACACTCATTCACACAACATATAGCCTTTGGGCCTTAGCGACACAGTGGCCATGCAGATATATACATGCCTTAAAACCAAGGGCAAGCATGGCCTGTGAACATCAGGCCTTGGTGTATAGGCTTATGTTATAGTGCCATCATAGTGGATATAATATACTTATGTATTTAGGGAGACGTCAAACTATAATGATCTCTGTCATACATGTATAGGTGATGTAATGTTTATTTATAATTGATAAATTTAAATTCAGTCACATCTTGAGCCAGAATTATTCCAAGCCCTAACATTGTTCTTTCTTGATCATTAAAATCATTAAGGCCATTTCCCCAATGACATGAAATGAGCTGAGATCATAATGAACTGGACACGAGTGTTTAGGAATATGTGCTTAATCACTAGGTTTGTCTTCTTTTGCATTTGGCCAATTGTTGGTTGTAAATTGGCAGAAGGCAAAAAAAAAAACAAAAAAAAAAAAAACACTTGACTCCCACCCCCCCCCCCATTGTGCAGCATGGTTGAATTAATCTTATTCTTTTCTTGTTGTTTGATTGGTTTTGTTTTGTTGATCATCATACAGCTTTGACAAGAAACATGTCTGTGGAAAATTATTAGAACTTAAGTAAATGAGATCTTTACCAACCAGAATGGGTTTATTCACCTCTGTCTTAAGGACACTATCAGTGATTTATCCGACAGAGTGAAAATATTTGAAATTTACAGGAATAGTTTAAAAGTGAAGGATAAGTCTCTAGAATTCTCGTAAGTTATTTTTTTCCAACTGGAGAATTAACAGAAAATGAATCAAACGTCAGTGTTCAAAGATACGAATCTCCATTCAATTGCGTGTTGTAGTAAGTGTCTCCATACGGACAGTAATGACTAAACTTTCTGATTTCATCATGTCTTACATGTTTAAATTTTTTGTTGTTGTTTGAAACACATGAGAAAACCAACAATTTTTCGGTGTCCTGTAGAATAATGAAGTCAAGTCAATCACCTATGTGGAATAAAAATAACAGGGTTGACTGGTTGTTATAAAGCAAGGTTTATTTCATGCATTTATAAAGTATATAATATTTTTCATTCATCAAGTGATGAAGTCAATACAAGAATATGTTTTCTTTGCAGTGATTACTCCTCAGCGAAATATTTTTTTTTTGGTAAAAATTTAGAAAAATAAAAGATGTCTTTGGTGCTATTTTGGAAACGTGACAGAGAAGCAAAAGATAACTTGAAAAGGCCATAACCATCAAGCAAAAAGTAATGCATCTATGCCTAATTTGAGATTCAGAACATGCCGCTGAAGGATCCTGGTGACCATAAATAGCTAGGACCAGTCTTCTTTACTCAAGCCGTCAACCACACATGCTCTAATTTGATGGATATGAATTCACCGTCTACTACACCTCCATGTCGAAACCCACAATTTAAACCAGGGGGAAGCATAACACTGAAATGTCTGAGGCCATTGGATAGCCATGGTTACCTGGACCAATTATTTTCCTGTGTGTTGAATTCTTACACGGCCAGCGGTCACTGTGATTATGCTCAATAAATTTCCGCTGCTAGGCCATTGAGCACTGTGCTGGCTGAGTTGAGCTGGCCTGCCTGATGGGATGCCGTTTACACATGAGGACTCATTGTGTATACTACAAGATAGTGTGTGTGGTGTGTGTGCAGGGTAGCATGCATTGCATTGAGCGAGGTTTGTTATTGAGTGACTCATTCCGTGCTCCAAGCGTAAACACTTCTTGACTCGTACGTCTTTCTTCCGTACACACTCTCATCCTGTGTGCAAGCATCTTGGAATGCAGTGGAGAGAGGAGGATGGATAGATGGGGTCCTGGTCACAGGGGGAGACACCGGCTGCGACAACCGATACCAGCCCGAAGCAGGTGACGGGAGAATTTCTTAAAATTTAACAACACCATCTAGCATCGCAGAATCTGAGGAGTTACGAGGTTTTGCTCTGTACTCGACGGTTCGCGCTTGTTTTGGGTGGCTATTCCAATTACTATTTTGTATTTTCATTTTTTAGACACGACACTAGTTCAGAGGATAAGGGGTTAATAGTATGAATATTTTGTGGTGCTGTAAGCATTAAATCTACTCTTGCTGTGTGATGTGGTGAGTCAGGTCTGCTATAATTTGGATTAATAGAGGGATTTTAACCTTAATTATGAATGTTTTTATTACACACAAGCAGGGACAAGATGTTTTGTCAAAAATCTAAATTTTCCGAACACTTGTGTATTCCATATTAGTTCAGAAAGAAGGCTAATTTCTTGCGTGCATCAGCACATTTGTTGCATTTACTTACAAACATTAAATACAGGCATTGATTATTTCAATCGGTTGACAGTTGTCCGTAGAATCGCACATTATGTCTGTGGAAAGCAGGCAGAAAAAATTCCATTCATTCTTCTATTTGACCTCATATTCCAGTATATAAATTCAGTAAGTAGCACAAACCCAGCGTAGTGGGTGTGTAAGTATTCTGGCCGTGTGAGCGCCTTTTTCTTAACTCTACCCTACCTTGGGTTTTTGAAATAATTGAGCTGTTATTAAAGCTTTAGCAATAAATTGCACTGCTTTTTCTCTCGCTTAAATGTAGCTGACATTATTTGTTGCACTTAAGTGCAAGGCCGTTTGCCTTTTGGCAAGGTTTGACAGACCGTAATAACCACCTTGACTACCATTAAAAAATAGGGATGCGGTCATGATGTCTTTGTGTGAGTTAGGAGTGATATAATCAAAGGACTTAACTTCAATTCAGGTACATTGGCTTGGTCCTGACTGAAAAAGCACCATGAAAAACACAGAAATGGCGTAAAGGAAATTACTACAGGACTGTTTAGATTGTATACAGTTATTTTGATACCAAAATCCCCAACACTCTAAAACTACCTTCATTAAAGGGTATTTAGTGATCAACAACATTGTTCCCTGACTTACCTAAAAAAAAAAGTTGAGATTTTTATTTTTTTATATAATTTGAAACAGTGAACATTATAATCCATGGGTACCAAATTATTACGTGCAACTTCGGTCGCATCTGTAGAAATTCGCAATTGTGTATTTTCTGTCCGTAGCGGACAGCACAGAAATTACAGTACATAACAGTGGCCTATGGGAACCTTGGGAAACACGTATTTTCCTAACACAAAACCCGCAAGATCGGAATCAACTCAAATTTCGTGAATACGGTTTCTCAGGATACTAGTGAATCCGGAATTAAAACAGAAGGTGCTGGAAGCACGACAATGCAACCTTTGAAATCTGATTATGAGATTTCTAGTCAAAAAGAAATGGGTTTTAAGCACAACTATAATCCAAACAAGAAAGAGCCGCCTGCAGGCTTGGGGTGTAAATTCTCGCGGTATCACCTGTTAATTGTGCTTTTTACTGTAAACATATGTTTCTATGTATGAAAGCAAAGTCAATGGCCACTTAATCAGTTAATTGTCCCAATATGAAAAACTTTTAAGTTTTTTAGCATTCAAAATAAGGCCCATCCAAAAAAACTTACCGATTTGCAAAAAATTCTTAAAAATAAGAAATCTGTGTTATTTTAAACTGTGTACAATGTATCGTGGGCTATTTCAAAAAGATTAAAGAGTTTTTATGATTATTTAAAAGTAAAGTGTATTTGTTTGTGAATAATAGACTGTTTATAAATGTAATTAGATTTAACAAAGTGAAATATGATTATAAGGATAATAATGTTTATGTCTTGGAAAATGTTTGATAAGTAACCCCATGGTGACAACCAATAGTGAAACAATTGTGATGAGGTGTTTGTTAAATTTATAATACCTTACCCAAAACAAGACGTTTTATGAGAATATAAACATTGGCAGGCTTATAAAGGTGCTGCTGTTAAAACAAAAACAAAACTTTATTTTCAGGGCAATTTTTTCAGCAATGTCATCAAACTATGCAGTAATGTAAAATAAAGTACACATAAAGGCAGGATATGTGTTTTTAAAAAAACAATAAATTTTTTTTATTTTTTGCTTGTTTGTAAAATCAAGTGCTGCTAGAATTAAATTCTGTTACATATTGCAATCAGTTAGATTTTTTTTTCTAAAAATTTTTAGAAAATAAAGATTTCTTGGTGCTATTTGGAAACGTGACAGAGAAGCAAAAGATAACTTGAAAAAGGCCAATAACCATCAAACATAAAGTTAATTGCATCTATGCCTAATTTGAGTATTAAACATGCTCGTGAGGATCCTGGTTACATAAATAAGCCTAGGGGGGGGGGGGAACCCCCAGTTCCCCTTTTTTCCTTTCCGTTTTTCCTCAAGCCGTCAACCACACAGGTCTAATTTTGATCGGAGATGAATTAACCGTCTACTACACCTCCTTCTAAACCACAATAAACCATGGGGAAGAATACACTGCAACTGTCTGAGGCATGGCTAGCCGTGTTACTGGCTCGATTATTTTCCTGGGTTTTGGGGGGTGTAATCTTACACAGGCCTGCGGTTCACTGTGATTATGCGGCAATAACATTTCCCTGCTAGGCCATTGAGCACCTGGCACTGGCTGAGTTGAGATGGCCTGCCTGGACGGGAGAAGTTTCTTACACATGAGGACATTGTGTATACTACAAGCCATCTCTTACAGAGTGTATTGGTGTGTGGTGACAGGCTAGCATGATTGCATTGAGCAGAGGTTGGTTATGAGTGACTCATTCCGTGCTCCAAGCGTACACACTCTTGACTCGTACGTCTTTCTTCCGTACACCACTCTCATCTGTGTGAAGCATCTTGGACTAGCAGTGGAGGAGGAGGATGGATAGAGCGGGTCCTGGTCACCGGGGGAGGCACCGGCTGCTACGACCGATACCAGTAACAGGTGACGGGGATTTCTGTAAATTTCAAACTAGCATCGCAGAATGATGAGAGTTACGCGTTTTGCTCGTACTCGACGGTCGCGCTTGTTTTGGTTGGTATGTCCAATTACTATTTGTATTCATTTTTTAAACATGGCAATATGTTTCAGAGAAAGGGTAATAGTATGATATTGTGGTGCTGTAAGAATTAACATACTCTTACTGTGTGATTATGGTGAGTCAAGTTGACTTAATGTGGGATTCATATAAGTATATTTAACCTTAATTAGAATGTTTTATACCACACCCGCAGACAAAGATGTTTTTCAAATCTAAAGTTCCACACACCCTTGTTGGGGGTGTTTATTCCATATTATTTCAGAAGGCTAAATTTCTTGGTGCATCAGCACATTTGTGCGTTTAATACAACATTATACGCCATTGATATCGCCAATCAGTTGGCAAGTTGTCCGTAAAATCTGAACATTTATGTGGAAGGAGGCAGAAAATCCATTCACGCGCGATTCGTAAATTCATATTCAGATATAAATTAAGTAAGTAGCACAACTAGCGTAGTGGGTGGTAAGAATTCTGGCATGTGAGCGACCTTTTTCTTAACTCTACCTTACCTTGTTTTGTTTTTTTAGGAAATAATTGAGCTGTTATTAAAGCTTTAGCAATAAATTGCACTGCTTTTTCTCTCGCTTAAATGTAGCTGACAGGATTTGTTCATTAAAGTGCAAAGGCTGTTGCCTTTGCAAGGTTGACAGCCGTAATCACACTTTGACTAACAATTAAAAATACGGATGACGATAATGCTTTCTTTGTGGAGTTAGGAGTGATATAATCAAAAGGACAACTTCAATTCAGGTTCCATTGGCTTGGTCCTGACTGCAAAATTACACTATGGAAAAAACCAGAAATGCTAAAGGAAATACTTACAGACTGTAGATGTAATACAGTTATTGGATACCAAAATTGTCCAACACTCTAAAAAATACTCCAATTTTTATTAAAGGGCATTTCGTGATCCACAACCTTGTTCCCCTGACTTACCTAAAAAAAGTCGAGATTTTTATATCATCCGAACCGTTAGCTTAGTAATCCATGTGTACCAAATCTTACAGAGGAAAATTTGATCGCATCTGGAAAAAGTTCGCAATTTTGTATTTCCGTCTGCAACCAGACAGAAATTACAGTACAGTGGCCTATGGGGACTGTGGGAAACACGTATTTGTCATAAAACAAAACCGCAAGATCGGAATCAACTCAATTTCGTGAATAAGCTTTTATCTGGTTATCTAGTGAATCATGAATAAAACAGAAGGTGCTGGATTATGAAAGGCAACTTTAAATTGAGATTTCTAGACAAAATTGGACTAGAATATAGTCAAATAAGAAGGTAATTAAGCCACAACTATAATCCAAACAAGAAAGGAGTCCGCTGCGGGCTAAGGGGTAAATTTCAGTGTATCACGTGTAATTGTGCTTTTACGTGTCAAACATATTTCCTGCATATGAAAGCAAAGTCAATGCAATTAATAAAGGTTTTAAAATTGTCTCTATATGAAAAATGTTTTAAGGTTTTTTAGCAACAAAAGTAAGGCCATCCCAAAAAAAACGGTAACAAATTGCCAAAGTAGTTTTAAAATAAGAAATCTGTTTAATTTTTAACTATTTATATAAAAAAAGAAAAATTAAAAAAAAAAAAAAAATTTTATGATTATTTAAAAGTAAAGTAGTGTATTTGGTTTGTGTATTAATAGGACTGTTTAGTAAATGAATTCGATTAAACAAAAGTGCAATATTGATTATAATGTATTTATGTTTATGTCTTGTAAAAGTTGATAAGTAACCATGGTGGGGCAAATGACACAAATTGTTGAGGTGTTGTTTTGGTTTGTTTTTGGTGTTTTGGGGTGTGTTTTTAAATTCTAATACCGTACCCAAACAAGAAAGTTTATGAAATAAAATGGCAGTGCTGATAAAGGTGCTGCTGTTAAAAACAAAAAACAAAATTTATTATTTCAGGGCAAGTTTTTTCTCCAAAATTCATAAAATATGCCTTAAGTAAAATAAATTATACCCATAGAGGCAGGGGTATGTTTTATACAAAAAGGCAAATTCAAAAAGGCGTGTTTTTGCTTTTTGTAAAAAAAGAAGTGCCACAGAATTAAATTCTGTTACATTATTTATATCAGAGTTTTCTAAACTCTAGGCATTAGGATTTTATTGCCTTACCAAAATTGAGGCTTTTGTTTAGAATTTATGCAAACTGTATTATTTTCAGCCCAGTTTAGGGCCGATTTTGGGTGTTTTTTTAATGGTGTTTTTTTGTTTAAAGTGTTTTCTTTCATATAAATTCCATTTTGTTGCTGGGTAAATTTGTTTTAATTGACTGGGCCAAAAACAATCCCAAATTTGTATGTAGGGCAAACTTTCTGCTGTTTATTTTCAGCTCTAAGGCATGTAACGAATCGACCTATTAAATTTTACAAGACTGTGAGCTGTTTATAGTGAAATGGTAGACTGCTTATAATGTCAGCTAAAAACTACGATGATGTTGAGGAGAAAAGAGGACGTATCCCTTTTATTAAGTGACTTGGAGAGGTAATGAGGACAGCACCCTCAACTTTCTAAGAATCATGATTGTTTTTTTTTTATTACAAATAATGATTTCATACAAAACAATCTTTCATGTACTAATCATCTGAAATAGCAGAAAGAGTGCCCCATTATGTGCCCCCTTTAAAATTATACAGGAAACACAATTATATTTATTATTTATGGGGCCTTCACTAACAAAACCCCCTAACCCTAAGGCACAAAAAAAAAAAAAAAAAAACAAATGTTACATGTAGGACTTTTTGCAAAGGGTACATATGGAACTCTTACCAATATAGCTAATAGCCTCATCCCAAGAACCCCAGTGTGTTGTGAAAAAGTGGTAACAAAAAAAATTGTGTTTGAAGAAAGACGTTATTTTTCAGTTACCCTTTGAAAATCTTAGTTGGCAAACAGCTGTTTGTTTGGATGTTATGAGGAAAAAAGTTAACCACATTTAGGTTGACCAATCTTGAACTGAGAAAAAAACAAAACTTACAAGGTTCTACTTTGATATTTTGGCCATTTTGAGCTATGGACGTTAAAGTAACAAAAAACAATAAAAAAAACAAGAAAATTTTACTAAAGATGGTCCCTTTAAAACAAATGCTAAATTCAAAACAATTATTGTCTCACAAAAACCCAAAAATGCAATTAGAACCTAATTCTCACGTCACACAATATTAAGTTTTACACAGTATTCTAGGGGCTTACCAAATCATGTTTTGAGTGCTCACATCAAAAAACAAATGAATATCAGATGACACTTTACAATGGGTATTGCATTCAAAGTCATCCAATCCAAAATGAAAACTTTATATTAAAGAAAAAATTGATTGATCTCCCTTTAATATAGAAAATCACAATGTGTGAATAAATGAGATCTGGTAATTTAATATGCACAGTGTACTGATCATAGATCTTTGCTCGTCAAAATGGCCCAATCTTATCATCTGAGATTTCAATTTAGCATCAGTTTGTCTTTTGGCTTGCAAACCACACATTGAAAACTATATGAAAATACCTCTCCCCCTACAAAAAAGCCACAGTGTGTGTGGATTTATTACTGAAAGTGCATGAAAAACATTAAACCAACAAATCTTTGGTCCATATGGCCAACTCAATATTTTTAATGCTTAACATGCAATCTGTCACTGGTGTCCTATGTCTATTTGATGAGCAGGATGATGAACTGGAATATTATTAATTTTCTTTGAACTGCCAGCAACCTTCAAGCTGATTTCATTAGCATTGGCACAAGCTAATATAATTACAATAATAATATTGAATTGATTTTTTTTTAGAAACCATAACAGCAAACAGGCTGCATTACTTAAAATATGCAGCAAAAGTGTGCCAGTATCAAGAGTAATCAATATCCAGAGATAATATCACCTTTGTTGTTGCCTTTCGTTTTCTGTTTAAAGGGGGATGGACCTGATTTAGTGTATAAAATTTCATCTTGATTTTTTTGTAGAAGGCCTTTCACCCAAAACCATCTGTAAAGTTTTGCACCGATATTCATCCCGTTTTTAAATGAGCCTACAAAACCTGATTTTGTAATCCCAAGAGTATGAGTAAATTTAATATTGTTGACCAAAATGGGCATTTTTCACTCATAAACATGAAAAACCAAACATCTTTTGCCCTAAAATTTCACAGGGTAAATGACAAAATAGTAGGCTTTTTTCCGATACCAAAATTTTGATCCCTTCTAGTAAAATTTTGTTTAAAAAAAAAAATTGGGGATGAGGCTATTAGTGATAGGACATGGACCTTTAAATCCTTTAAATAAGTAGAACCGAAATGTTGATAAATTGATATCCAAACAGAATCACCGTTCTTGAGGGCTTGCATTGCATATCCTGATCGCCTGGTTACCCGAAAGTATTTTTTAGCTGATATTTTAAATCATGTCACAATTGGTAGAGATTTACTCTCTCTCTTTGGTCAATATTGTCAGGCTAGCAACATGCCCTCTTCCCTTTATCATATTACCTTGCAGGCCTGGCTACTTACCGCAATGATACCTGTGTGGAATAAAGGAACCATAAACAGAACTTCACAATATTAGAAAGGAATTAGGAGCAGTTGTTATGGATAGGTCAACTATATAAATGGCACAAATAATTTGGAAGCCCACTGGTCCTGGGAACACAGTTGCCTTGGTGCACATTTGTATCACACAAGTTTCTGGAACCCTGGGGTCTAATAACATACTTAAGCATATTGATCCTGTACCTAACTATAACATATCAGGGACCACTATGATCTGCAACTGTGGGTCAGGGACTACAACTACGCTAGTGGCTTCCCTTCTGCCAAAGGACTCTAGGAGCAACGGTGATCTGGAAATATGTGCATCTGGAAATAATTGGGTTGGAATTACTGATGGTACAGGAATACAAAATTTGATCTCATGGAGAACACTGTGGTTAGGAGACACACTTATATTGCCCAGTGTTCCCATACCCATGGTTGTCTGGGAGTAATGTGGTCTGAGAATGCTGTAGGTCCAGACCACAAAACCAAAAAAACCTATTCTTAGGATTCCCATACCAATGGTCTTAGAACACTGTAGTCTGAAGAATATACCAATGGTTCTGTGAGGAATGGTGGTCTTAAAAACACTGCAGTCTTGGAGGCAAGTATGTAGTGTTTCATACTACAGAATATCAGGGGGAACAATGAAGTGTGTCCTGGAGTAGAGCCTGGGACTGTATTATATATTTTTGATCACCATACCACAAAGAGCACGGAGCACTGTGGTCTGGAAATGCTGGAGAGTCTAGGAGCACAGCATGCTTAGTCTCCCATAAGTTGAAAATGACATGGGAATATATTGTCCAAAAAATATTCTTGTTGCCTAGAGCATGAGCCACTTAGTATCAATAAATTAGGTCAGGTCTGGAAGTTATTTCCACGACTTGTCACATTGTTGAAAATCCTAAACGAATGGGTACTACAGTTCGTTGGTCACATTGGAAACACTTATGTGATTTTTTTAACCAATCAGCAACATGGTATGGTAAGAATGTGGGGGGCTGAAGAGGGCTAGAGCTTATATTTGAAAGCTACATTTCCATTGGCTCTTGAAACGAAAATATGAAGTAATTAGCCAATCAGAAAGGCAGGTAGTGTTCAGGGGGGTTAAGGCATGTGCAAGCTAGCTAAAAGGAACCCAATAATTATGAAGAAAAATGGCATCCATAATTTTGAGAAATGGTAGACGATAAAACAAAACAATTCCGAACTGGAACATGCGATATAAAGACATAACACTCAACAAAAACAAAAACAACACAAGTATGTCGTTCAAATGAATCTGTCGTGTCGGAAATAACAGCGGGAAACAAACACGCACATGTGTGGCGTTATATTGTTTGCACCAGCCCATGCTAAGGGGTCAACAAACTTTTGCCAGTGATGGATAGGTATTTATAGAACCACTAATGGAGGAATAATATACAATAGCAGATGTCATTAAAAGGAAAGATTATACAGTGTGTAGGAAAGGTTACTGTAGGATACTTTTGATCCTTCTTGTCTTTGTGTCTTGTTCCATTGATCAATAAAACCAACCCTTATGCTTTCATTAGGGAACAGATTTAACTCCATGAGCTTCTGATTGGTCGTAATAGAACTTACATGATTTTTTAGCCAATGGGCAATATATTACACCCTGGGCCCTACCACCTATGATATAATCTGTCTGATTGGCTCATTACAGGACACAACATGAGATAGCCCTGTGAATAACCAATCAAAAGAGTGCTTCTATTTCTCTTTGTAAACCACACCAACATTCTTACAAATTTGTTATCGTACTAAGGATAAACTCATTCATAGGCCCAAACTTAAAAAAAAAACAACTTTAAAAATAATTACTAGACTTTTTATTCCAAATATGAGGCAAAACCCTAATTCATTGCTATCTACTGAAGATAGTAAAATTTTGCTTCTCTGGTATGGACTTGTACAGTGTGCAGTCAATTTCACTTCTGTGACTTGAATCCTTACTGTCATTGTCAGGGGCAGATTTGGGGGACCACTCAGCATGCACCCCCCCCCCCCATTTTTGCAGAGTACAGGGCACCAGTCTGACTTTTTGTGGGTGCCCAGGCTGCCGCCATGGCACCTTTTTCTCATATAATTAGTATTAACTTTTTATTACAACTTATTTATGATTGCAATACTAAACTGCAAACTTAGCACTAGTACATCGTGTTACTTTGTTGTGTTGTTTGGTGCTTGAAAAAAATGTCTTCCCCGCTCTTCACTGATTTTTTTTTTTACAAATTTTGTCGGCAAACAAATAGTGATGGGCGCCCCCACAATCGAGAATTCCTTGATCCGCCGCTGGTTCTATGTGAAAGCAAAAGTGTTGGAACTACCCATACACTGAAAAACTGAAAGTGAAATGTGCTTGTAGGTATTAAAATAACAGAAAACATATTAAACTAATGCAAAAAAGGGTCAAAATAACACAGAATTTAACATTGGTAAAATTTGTTGTAGTCCTGTACAGGGCCGCCGAGAGAAATTGCGGGCCCGGGGGGAACCTTGGA
Source organism: Ophioderma brevispina (assembly GCA_023653785.1). Classification (NCBI taxonomy): domain Eukaryota; kingdom Metazoa; phylum Echinodermata; class Ophiuroidea; order Amphilepidida; family Ophiodermatidae; genus Ophioderma; species Ophioderma brevispina. Next base: position 29,101 of record JAMKCH010018694.1, read on the forward strand.
GTTACGGGCCCCCTTTTACCAACTTCGTTTTCCAGAAACCCGTGGGGGGAAGGATTTTGAAGTTACAGTGGCTGCGAAGCGGCCATGAAGCGGCGGGGGTGTCGGATATGTATAATGTAGTTGATCAATGCAACTCAATGTTTTTTGTTTGAATTATATTGTGTTTATGGAGTTGGCCCAGGGGGTGGGTGCGGGAGGGGGTGTCCCCTCCCGCGCGAAACGCGGAAGCCTTGCAATGTTCACTTTCCAAAACACATTTTCTCATGAAAATTTGATAGAAACAATTTGAAATTGGTAAGTATTCCACTTTATAATTCATGACCAACCGTTTTATAAAACAAAATCTTAATTGTTTTGTGTAATTTCTCAAACCAAGAGAGGCCCTTAACTTATTAACCGCGATAGCGCGAAAAAAATGGAAATTTTGTGGGTTACAGAGTATTTTCTCAATGTAAGTAGGCCTAGTATCATTGTCGCACGAGGGGGAAATGGGCCTCCTGTATCCGCCAATGCTCTCTCTTTCTCTCTCGCCCGGCTCTCTAGCTCTCTTTCTCTCTCCATCCCTCTCTCTCACTTTCTTTCCCTCTCTGACTTGTCACAACCGCAAGGGCTGAACTTTTATTTTTTTATGGGCCCCTAGGACCCCGGGCCCCCTAGGACCCCGGGCCCGGGGTCAATTACCCCCTTTGACCCCCCCTCTCAGCGGTACTGGTCCTGTAGAAACACAAGTGTGTTATTTTGAATACTGTAGTGGTTTTTTTTGGCTTGAAATTGTGATATAAGACCAAAAGGAAAAAAATGTCTCGCATATATTTGGCAAAAGGCAAAACAAAATGTGCTATGATTTATCCCTCGGATAATGAACAAAGTGCTATGCGGAAATTCCCATTTTATAGTATTTTTGGCCCACTTTTTTTCTTTAATGCTTCATTGACATTTTCTTTGCATACATAAGCTCATAAGTATACTTTTCAAAAATTTCTTTGTCATCTATCTGTCTGTTGAGATTATTTTTAAGATGCTCTGTTGAAAATGATAAAAATTGTAAATACAAAGATATTGTTCACTTTGAGTAGCATAAAATCATCCTTTGTGGCATGTTCTCTCATTTGATTATGGATGAACAAAGCAAATTGTCTCTTATCAATAGTATATGAGTCATTTCCTAGTTGAGGGATCCCTAGACAGTAGCACAACCAATAGTGTAACATTGAAAGGGAGAAAACAGGCATTCATTGTGCTGATGATCCAAGCAGAGATGAGATAAAATCGAACGGTGTATAGTTATCAAAAATCCCCAACACTTGTACGATTGGTTTGCAAAGATTGCTATATCTTTATTAGTCAACCCTCATTACTGTAGAAGCTGTCATGGAAAAGTTAATAGCCATTCAGAGGGTACATCCAGGTCCGAAAATTCAATTTGCATAATTTTTCATCACAATGTGCCATTTTTACTCTTTTTTTTAAGGGGCACTCTGTCCCCCTTGCCCCCTAGCTGCTATGCCACAGCATGGGATGGTCATGTAATTATCCCACCATGAAAAGAAATGTTCAATTCCACTTTCAAAACTCATGAAAAAGACAATCTATTTGAAATATTGCAATCTTTGTAAAATAATCAAACCAGTACTTTCTGTTATGGAGCTCGGGCACTTGGGGGAGGCAAAGGGTTAACTGGTACATGATTTTCAGTCAGAGGCTGCGCTTAGTGCTAGAAAATTAAACTATTTATTCCACACTACAGAAATATCCACCCCTGCATATAAATTTTGGATATGAAATGCGCTCCAGTAAAATCACTGCATAAGTCATATGTCAGTTAATGGATGAAGACCCACGGGTGAAGGTATGCACTACAATTAAAAGAAAGTCCAATGAACCATAAGTGGATGATGACAATAAAATGTGTTGTAGAATTCAGTAAAGAATTTTTCACAAGATTATAAGTTCCACAGAAGAATTTTTTGATAGAATGTACTGAATGATATTGTAAGAATATCGTAAATATCCTTCTTAGAAGCTTAAAATGTCACAAGCTTCAAGGCGAAGTTGATTGTCGTCCAACTATGCTACAACATACTAGCTGTTCATCCTTGAAGTGTTAGCACGACATCGGTGCCTACATGCAAGAGTTCCATATGTGGCCCCCTTCGAATTTTCCAACAGGTAACAAACTCTTTTTTTATATTTTGTTGCCTTAGGGTTAGGATATTGTTAGTGTAAGGCCATAAATACAAAAAAAATTGTTTCCTGTCAATTTCAAGGTGGGTACATATGGAAACTGTGTTTCCACTTACTAAAGGTCAAATGCCAGCAAGGAAAGGTACTGTTATGTAAAAAGGTGGGTGACCCAATTGACAACCTCCCCCTCCCCCCCCCCCCCACCCTTTTCTTCTTCTCCTATACAACTTATTTTTGGTATCAGGAGGCCATATTTTCCTCATTACCACCCCATTACATTAATGCCCATGAGATAGCCCTGTGAAGACCATCAAAAGAGTGTGCCCAAGAATGGTCTCCTTTTGAAAATTTCTCAGATGTGCTCGACCACAATTTGTAACCATATGTGCTATGCAGTTATTTTAGTGCACATTTTTACTTCTAACCTATCCAAAAGCTGGCTTGATTATACTCAAATAGAGTTTATGGTGATACACTTCCATGTAAGAGAATACGTCATATGAAAATCGGACCATGATATGGGTACCCACCTTTTATGTTGAATGGCACAGACAAATTACCACAGATAACTCTAAAAGCCCCGATAGCCGAAAAGCCCCGAGGTGACTTGGGCAAAAAAGTGCTACTTAATTGAATATTCTGCATATTTCCAATTTTCCAGATAACCATAGCGGTTACTTTTACACATTGTGGATTTCCGAGAATTCCAGCCTAATTGTTATCTCGTTTGAAGTAGACCTTGACTGAGGTGTAGAATTTGATACATTCAGTTTCAAACTCCTTAAGCTTACAAAATAGAAGTTGGTTGAGGGAGTTGAATTTGGTTCCCAAAATGGATTGTGGTTGTTTGGCTTAGCAGTGTTCATAGATGGGTCGGAGAAAGAGAAGATATCAGTCGCTTCCCACAATGCATTGTTCCTAGTGGGGTTTTTGTTCAGCTACTGATGTGAATCTTTAGAGATTAAACATGGCTGAATTAACAGTACTGATACAAACTTGCATTTTAAGAATGTTTTTATCTCTAACGATTCACATTACTCCCTGTACAACATTTCCATAGAAGCAATGCTTGTGGAAGCGACTGATATCTTCTCTGGTCTGAATGACTTTCGTTGCATTGGATCATGTCATGCAGTGAGAGATTTGTAAAATAAGTTCTATCTGCATAACATAGAATTGTCATGATAAAAATGCGGGGGGTCTCAAGTTTGGCTTGGGTATATGGACGTGCTTCCATTTGGACAAGTACAGCCTTTCAGCACCCAGGTAATTTTAAACGTTTTTCACATCCTGGATCCACCCCTGTCTTTCTGTGAGCCTGAAGTAGAACCCATTGCTATACCAGAGATGGCAGATTTTGATCCAATTTAACACAATTTTGCCATTTTTTCCTCAACATTTCAACCCTATTAACAAGTTTTAAAACTGATGACTTCAATTGAGAAATTGGCAAATTTTCAACAAGTTTTAGGAAAATGTTAACTTCCCATTGAGGAAAGTTGGCTAATTTTGTCGGCACAAATTGAGAACATTTTTAAAAACCAACCCTTTTTTTTTAAAAAATCCCAAATTTGCATAAAACAGTGAGTCATTGATATACCACCAGAAGGCTGAAACGAGCCCCGTGTTTGCGGCACATCCCCCATGTGGTCAGTTGTGTTGATACTCACTCCCCCCCCAAGGAAAAAGTGTTTACAAAAATCAGTAAAAAATATTTTTTTGGCATGGTCCAGCCATTCATTTGAAAATTCACCCTTGTCATTCTTATGAAAGTAAATTAGCATCCTGGGTAATATCTGTGATATCCAAATTAGAGTGGGCTTTAAAATGGTATTAAAAAGCTGTACACATATGGGAAGTGAATATTTCAATTAATTTCCTTAAGTGGTGAGAGTTTGCATTGTTAGTGTAGGAACAACCTAGCCAAAAATGTTCCAGAGGTTTATGGACAAACAAACTAGAAAAGAAAAAACCCATAACCTGTGTTTTGAACTTTGCTTGCTCTCTTAATCAGCTCTAAATGAGAAGCAAGAAGTTCAAAACACAGAGATTTTTATATCGAGAAACAAGGGCCGTATTTTTCGCATTGTTCATCCTGAATTTGAGCCCCTAAATCATTTCATTCCCAAGATATAAACCAAAACAAACACCTTGTTTTAGTGGTTAAACCATCAATATTAGCACAGTATTGGAATAGGGCTATGCAACATACATTATTGCGGTTACCATCAAACCACAAGTTTGCTTCACGGCGGTACTTGGTGGGGTTGATGTACATAGTGCCAGGCTCTCATACTCTCTTAAAACGAAAGAGTGAAAAACCACTCTAAAAGAGTGAAATCTAACTCCAAAAAAAGAGCCAGCTGAGTGACGGATCTTTTAGAGTGAGAGCCACTCAAATAAAGACGTGAAACAAAATAACTCTAGGGAAGAGTGAACTGAAAATCCTTGTTAGAGTAACTATAGGTCACTCTTATAGAGTTGTTGATCCTTTGTGAATTTTTGTTCGGTTGGTTGCGTATATTGTATGTGTAGGTCATAATTCATAGAATCGTGACATGAATGAATTTTGTGGCGCATCATTGGCATGATTCAGTGAGCCATGCATGATTGTGGAATGAATGACGTGTATGATCATGCAAAATGCCCGTGACAGCATGATGTGCGGTTCGTACATGTGTAAGCCTAGCCTGGCGCAGACTACCGCATGTACGAGGGATAATACAGTAAATAACGTTTAATGCTTCTCCACATGCACCTACTTTGTGTCTGTAAATGCTATGAACTGTGACCGACACATACAATATACTCACCGTGAAGATATCGATGATTTCTTCACTAATTTCATCTTCGTTCAACCGTTTGCTGATGGTACACTTAACTAGTCCGCCATGTTGTTCGAAATAATCACGCGATATGC
>JAMKCH010018695.1:0-23083 GCA_023653785.1 Ophioderma brevispina
TGTCAATATGTTGTTGGTCGCAGGAATGTGAAAATTAGTTCCAGAAAATCAAAGCCATACGTAATTGAACCATTCTGATTACACCAGACTTTCAGAACCCATTCAAGTTGGCCATAGATCCATGACATAGGGTGTGGTGGAGTTCTTATTCAGAATGAGAAGACCGAATAGACCACCCTATTTCGTATTTCTCTCCAAGAATTTAACAAGCACCAACGAAATTACTCCATATTGAGAAGGAGTGTCTTGCTCTGATTTTGGCATTAGACATTTTGATGTATATTTGGTCACCACAGTGCACGCTGTGCTTGTTTTCACAGATCACAACCCCCTCCCTTCATCCACCGGATGAAAACACGAATCATAGGCTAGTGCGGTGGATTTTGACCTTGTGCAAGAGTACAACCTAGACCTCAGACACATCAAAGAAAGATATGGATGGGATGATGCCCTACCAAATTGTTTAGTTGTCAGAAACACGTAAAAGTTTTTAAAAGGGGAAGTTTAAACATTGTGGAATAAGTTATGTATAGAAGTTTAAAAAATATTAAGAGCCTTAAATATGTTACGAAAGTTTGCTTTTTCAATCAAACTTTCTTTCTTTAAGGGGGAGGGTGTTACAGGCCCAAATAATTAGCATGATTATTTCAACTTTGAGCAAGTTAGTCATAAAATTAGCAACATAAAATATTATAAATTAGTCTAAGTAATACAAGATGGGGCTCTACCTGGTTTGTGTGCATACGGTGGTAGTGCATGAATTCAAGAGAAACCGCGGAAAATTTTTCTAGGATTTACTTTTGAGACAGGAATCAGACCTACTAACTCAAGGTATATGTGTCTGGCTATAGCGGCGCCCTACTGTAATCCTACAGCACAGGCTGATGTTTGTGTGTGGCTATGAACATTCTAATTGGGCACATTGGAGCTGAATCCAAAATTATGATGTAATGGACTATATTTAGCACATGACTCATATATAGAGGACCAATCCGTCTAGTATTGTTTGAGAGGATATATAAAAGCCCTACGGTGAGAGAAGATGAGGAGAGTACCACAACATCATTATCCAGGAGAGTTGTTGCATAATCTTGCTCCAATCTTTAGCATAGTTTCCAAGTTGAACAGTGACAGTAATCACATCTAGTATTAAGCTCCCTATAGTGGACATTGTCATAGTAGTCCCAGCTCAACAGTTTTCGTTTCGTGCGTTCTGATTGTGTAGCCGTCTTCCGTTTCCGTATTCGTGGCCTCTAGAGTTAGCCAAGGAAAACAAGCTCAGCACTTTTGGACTTTAGATTTAGTCGACCTCCGAGCTTCGGGAGTCATTATGAGCTGGTTTTTTCAGTAAGGACAAGTCGGCCGTGGACACGTTCCCACTATTGGAAATTGGAGTTTTGCGCTGGAATATTCCCCAGGACTCTTTTGCAATTTCGGCATCTTAATTGTAATCTCGCTGCAGCCCGCGTTCGCGACACACACTCCAGGTAGTAAGTTTAGTAGTTCATAAATTAACAACTTTATTATAGATAAATCTTTGATATTGATACCATAATCGATGTTTGCATGAGATTGATTTAAACACACAATTAAAATAAATACTTTGTTTTAAACATTTGTAATCAAGTTCACATTGTCTGTCTAGTTTTTCAGAGTAGTTTGAATCCGTAGTTTTGAGGTGGTTTTTGCCTTGGTCAAGGTACCGTAACACGTAAAATCATACTTGTGGTAAATGGTCCCCCTCCAATGGTGTAATTTTCCAAATCGGCATATATCTGAATACTGGATTTTGAAAGAATTCTGATTGTTGAAACGTAGAAAGAATAATAACTGATGAGATTATTTGTCTCCATAGATACCTGTCCAACATATGCTGGCAATTCTGGCAAGATGTGCAAAGAGTGCTTCCCGTTACAAAGAGGGCAGCTGGCCAGTGAGCCTTTTTGCCCCTCTTTTTCAATTGTGAAGATTGCAAGGAATCTATGGTAGGCGTGAGTGGCAAATTTTAACACTCCCTTAGGTAGTGATACATACTAGATTTCCAGGACAAATCAGAATCCCATATATCGAGCAATTTAGGAACTTCTCCTTGGCTCAAGAGGGGCTCAACAACGGACTTCCAGTGATTATCCGTCTCCTCTTTCAAGATTATTTCTTGACATGAGGTTGGACCATGTTCCAAAGGACTAACCCGGGTCCCACAGCAACGCATGAATATTTCACACTGTTTAGTATGGAAATTTTTGTTAACGGGTCCACGCAGATTCCCTGTTGAGCTTGAGGTCAAGAGGCCAGTTTGTAACGATCATCAGCTTTACCCACCAGAGCTACTGTATGATGGCGAATGAGCTTGGCGATATACATCAGACTTCGTGGGATTTAAGTCCCCGGGACACATGCACAAGTGCTGTGTTGGCACCATGTTTTGGAATCCCAACCATTTTTTGGACATACTGTTCCGTCATACGATCCAAGAGCGTTAGATTAGAGTTAGTCAAATCATGGACAGTGAGACATAATCTCATGGAGGGGAGGCAGGGGCACGGGTGTATATCGCCAATATATGTTAGACGGGTTTAACCTCAAACAGCTGTCTTCAGTCCATCTTTTAAAGACATGAAGACATCTTGTAGGTTACGTATTTAGCTGAATTTTACATGCTTCTCCCTCAATTTTATCTCGAGGGAGGGCTCCCCAAGTTGGGACCCATGGTTTCAAATGATTAATTCCATAGTTGAGTATTGGAAATGTTACGCATGACTTTTGCTGAGGACCATAATATCCGCTAAATAGTAAACCTTACCAGATGATTTCTGTCTTAAAGATGGACTGAAGACAGCTGTTTGAGGTTAAACCCGTCTAACATATTTCGAAGACTTAAAGTAATAATGGCACAGTTTTTTGAAGAGCGCCCCTGATTTTTCAAAAAATTGAGATTTTTACACGGGGTGCATTGCTAAACTAGATGTAAATATCCTGTGAATGGTTAAGCCCGACAATATCTATGTTGTCGCAAACAAGGAATTTTGTAATTAAAAATAATTCAACGGCTGCTGGAAATGGGCTTCCGATGTGAAATAGCCGGGAAATAGCGCCATGTACGTGTTTACGCCCATACATTCGTTGTTTTATCGGTTCAGCCAAGTCAAGTCTTGAGGTAGGTGGCACTATATCATCACAGATGGACATAAAGTTAGCAATTCCAGCTCTGTCGTTAAGTACAATCTGGATCCCAATTTTAATTAGAAAATCGCTTGTTTGGATATAAATCCACTTTTTTAGATTCTCGTTCGCAGGTGTAGATTCCTAGACACTCGTTCGCAGGTGTAGATTCCTAGACAATTACCAAAATGCCTGTGCAAAAATATCAAATTTTGAAAACTGGGGGCGCTCTTAAAAAAGGTGTTGTTATTGCTTTAAGAATTGGTAACGAATCTCTCTCGTATGTTAACAAAGCAAAAGTGCTTGGCCTATGGCTTCAAGCTGATCTCAAATGGGTCGCCCAAGTAAATGATATTTTAAAGTAAGTACAATAGACGTCCTTCATGTTACATTTTCTATAGACGGTTTGGGTTTGATCAGGGTATTGTTTCATAAAAGATTTATGTCAGACCGATTCTGGAGTATGGTGATGTGGTGTGGCATTCAAGCATCACTTATATTAAACAGACTGAGGAAATTCAGAAGCGTGCCTGGAAAACAGTTTTTAGCCCTGGGGTTAGGCACACATTTGTAACACATCTCAAGTACAAAAGGTTTGAGTGATTAATCTGTTAAGAACAGACTGACGGAACCCCTGAAACGTGATCTTAAGTGCCGCAAGTGGTGCCTTAAGGAGAGGGGGCCAAAACAAAGTTTGTACAGGGGTCAAATTTGTAAATTGATCCAATCATGTTGAAAAGCACACCATGTTATGTGTCTAACTAAGGATTCAGAAAAGGTATAGTTTGTAATATGTACAGCCTAAAGTTTCAGAGTATTAGGCTAAAAACGCAAAATCATAATAAGGGTCAATTTTAGTTGTACAGGGGTCAAATTTAAGTTGCTGCTCCGGATCTTAATGAAATATGGTGCAAATTAGTGGTGGAGTTGTTTATAAGGATTAAACATAAGGAGATAGTCTTCGAACCGTCCCTTAAATCTTAGTTTTCCGATGTAGGGGGCACAGAAGGTCAACGTCCATTGCATTCAATGGGGCTTGATCTTGTTTACCCCCCTACTTTCTTAAGCAAGCATTTGAGACACTCAAAACTATCCTTAATTTTATCCTATGAGCCCACCCAATAATTTGCCCATTTTTTATCCAATCGGAGCAACTTTAAAATTTGACCCCTGTACAACTGAAATTGACCCTTTTTATTGATTTTTGCTGTTTTTAGCCTATAACTCTGAAACTTTAGGCTGTACATATTACAACTATACCTTTTCTGAATCCTGATGGTTAGACACATAACATGGTGTGCTTTTCAACATGATTGGATCAATTTACAAATTTGACCCCTGTACAAACTTTGTTTTGGCCCCCCTCTCCTTAAGGCACCACTTGCGGCACTTAAGAATCGCGTTATTGCAGGGGTTCCTGTCAGTCTGTTAACATATTTAATCACTCAAACCTATTTTACTTGAGGTGTGTTACAACTGTGTGCTAGCTCCTTGGTTATTTAGGCCGTTCTTACATTTCATACAATGATGCCCACTAACGTTTTTGATTTAGACCCTCTTGAGATGAGAGACAGGACCACTGTTTGACATTTGCTCAAGATGTATATGGTTGGCCTAATGTCCAATTAATAGAAAATCTGGATGTTCGACCAACATCTTGGATTATCGGTCGAAAATCCAGAGTTTCGATTGATAACTCCAAGTTATCAAGAATAACTTGGACTTGCAATTGATAATCCAGATGTTCGTTGTGAATGAAAACCGGATATCACTTGATATCAAGATTATCGAATCGAAAATCCAAGTTTTCTAATCATTGGACCTTCATTCTGAAAATCTTGGATTTCCGTCGATAATCCTTGATTTACGAAGTCTCGTGCAATAAGTCGAAAAACCTTGATTATCAAGTGAAAATCCAAGTTTTTCGATTTGATAGTCCAAGTTATTGACATCACGTTGATAAACTTGGATATCGACCAAAATCTTGGATTTTCGACTAAAAATGTACAATAAATCGAAAATCTTGTGATTTATCAAAGTGAAAATCCAAGTTTTTCGACTTACAATAATTTGAAAATCTTGGATTTTCAAATTGATAATCAAGATTATCAAGAAGTGAGGTGAAAAACTTGGTTATCAAATAAAATCCAAGATTTTCAAAGGTATAGTGTCCAATAAATCGAATCTTGGTTTATCAAAATGATAAATGATAATCCAAGTTGATCGCATTGATACGCCAAGATTATCAAAATCAAGTTGAAAAACTTTGGGACTTTCAATTGATTATCCAAGATTTTCGACGCCAAATGACTGCAATTAATTCGAAAAACAACTTGGATTCTCATTGAAAGTCCAAGTTATTCTTGATAATCTTGGATTACAATTGAAAATCTTGGATTTTCGACCGATAACCCAAGATGTAGTCGAAATGATTGCACATGTAGCCACCATATTAACTCAAATATTCGTACAAAAACTCTGTTACCACACCAACCAAATTTGAAGCTCATGGCATAAATCTCAGAAATTCTCATTCACTTTCTCAACTGTCTATCAGGACGAACTCGATTTCATAATAGTCCAGTGCCATATTTTATCAGTCTTTTAAACAAAATAAGTTTATCTTTTAAATTTAACCTTTTCAATGTTTTGGTGTCTGTGTGTAATGGAGGAAGGATGGGTTGATTGGGTGGGTTGGTGTTTTTTGGGTTCTTTTTAATGAAATTTTTTGGTAAAACTTTACTTCTGGTCTCGGAAATACATACTACATTTTATGATAAGCCTTTATTGATGATAGAGAAAATAGTTGGGGTAATAGAGTCTGTCGCCCGCTCAGTACTACGGTCGTTTTCAAGTACAATTGAAATGACAATGTTTCAATCGTCTCCATTTTTACTTTTTTTCCACCGTAACGGGACATTTATCTTTTAATGTACGATAATTTAATTGATTTTAGATACGTGCAATTGACACAGTGTTGCAATACAAAAACTATATGGCGATAAGATACAGGGATAAGATAATATTTATAGCAGGTAACTCGCGTAATTTGTCAATTGCTTTACTTGAATCATGTTTTAACTTGTCGAACAATCATTGCCCGATAAAACAATGCAATAATTTATGCAAATGAATAAAAGTATGTACTTGAATTTTGTATTGCATCAGCTACCTAACAATTTGACTGATATCATACGGGGAAATTTTGAATAATGATGATAATGATTAAAACAATAAGCCGATAATGGGGTAATAATAATAATAATTAAAAATAAGCAATTTTCCAGCATCCACGACGCGTTTTAAAATTGAAGTGAAAATATTGGTTTCCTTTAAAAGATTATAATTTTCACAGATCCCCAATCTCTCTAATTCAAGTAAGGCGTATGTTAATTGCCCACACAACACGTTATGTCTATTAACTGTAAATTTGTGTGATTTAGGTTTGGTAGCACTATCAAAACTCTTGATTACACGTGGAAACAAAAAATCCGACTTTTGTATTTAAAAGAGTGTTTTTTCTAGCCCTGTACCAACTTGAATCATATCATATGTATTTCTATGTAGATGATTTGTGCAAAATATGTAGACCTCATTACAGTTTTAGGTCTGTCCATTCACCGTGAGAGGTAAGATGATTATTTTAATGAGGTCCACAGGTAAATAAATTTTATGGTACTCATACAATCAAACAGGTAAAAAAGTTTATGGTACTCATATAGTCATGAGCCATCAGTGAATTTGAGCCATATTGGTATCCTGAAAGGACACAACGATACTTATTATTCAGCATCAGTACATGATCCTCTACACAAAAATGCATGATAGCATCTCTGGAATGGTAGCTATAACCAGGGAGGGGGCAATGAAGTATTACACAGGGGTCAACATTTTAAAATATCTGGTCATGTTGAAAGTTAGGCCGACAAATCATTTGTCCAACCATAACGGATTCCAAAATAAGGTATAGTTTCGACCATCTACAACACAAAAGCTATTGGAGTAAGGTTTAAAAACAGCAAAAACAGGTCAAAAGGTTAATTTGAGGTGTACAGGGGTCAAATTTATAAGTTGCACCTGACTTTGGATGCAAAATGGTGCAAAATTTTTTGGTGGAGGGGACATAGGATTAAATAAGGAATAGTTTCGTGTCTCAAATGCTTCGTTACCAAAGTAGGGGAAAACAAGGTCACGCCCCATTGAATACCAATGGACATAGACCTTTTTGCCCCTACATCGGTAATAAGCATTTTAGCCAGTCAAAGTATTCCTTATTTTAATCCTATGAGCTCCACCCATAATATGCCACATTTTTATCCAACTCAGAGCAAACTTTGCAATTTGACCCATGGACAACTGAAAATGACCCTTTTTATTGATTGTTGCTGTTTTTAGCCTATAACTCCAAAACTTACGGTTGTAGTTAGTACCAAAACTATACCTTTTTGGAATCTGATGATCAGACAAAAAATGTATACTTTTCAAAATGATGAAGAATTAAATTTGTTCCCCTGTGTAAACCTTTGTTACCCCCTACCTGGATATAGCTACCATTCCAGAAATGCTACAATGCATTTTTGCTAGGCATGGTATACGGATGACTACACTAATAAGAGTCGTTTTTTCCCTTTCATGATACCGACAATTGCTCGGCTCATAGGACTAATTACCATCATGGAGTTATTTAGTAAAGTACTAAACTGAGTTACGATAATAAGCCATGATACAATGTATAGTTATGTAGCTAGTAAATAAATGTGACATGAAATACATTTGTTCACACCTAAGATAGCTTGGATGTTTCAATTGAGTATTAGGATGAAAAAACACCAGCATTATGAATATTGTTATTTGAATACATATTAACCTGGGGACACTGCAAAAGACCATTCCTATCACAGATATTTGAGGAATAATGCATTCTTAGAACAATGCCACACATAACGCAAACTAAGTTTTTATTGGCCATCAAAAATTGATCATCCTTGTATTAAGAGATTAGCGCAAAGCGGATTTGACATTCCGTCAACCGTGGGCTAAGTCTTTCTAGCATTGTAGAACTGAATGCATCAGTTTCAGTAAGCCGATTCTGGTGATTTAACTGTAAATGTTCATGTATACTTGTAACAGTCATGTGCATAATTGGATGATATCGTTGATAACAAGGCGTCCTATAATGAGGTATCTGGATGATATTGATGTATGCAATTACGGTGTTGTTCATGATAATCTCTCTAATGTACATGTATCTTCCAGAATGTATCCCGAGCACTTCTTTAAATTTTGATTCAGTAAGCCTTTCTTCTATGTAATGAAACCAGGAAAAAAAAGAACAACGATTTTTCGTGCTTCCTATTTTAATTCTCGTAGCATGCAAAACAAGCTACCTGAGATCATGCTCGTGTTGTTTCTGAAAATAGTGAGATCGTTGCATTTCAGAGTCTGGCTTGTTGGACATACAAAGATGGTGAAATTTTCTCAAGTGACTATGTGATATTTATGAAATTATAGAAATACCCATGGTGGTGGTTTTTTGGCTGTCAATCTGATCTTTATCCTGTGTTCCGTGCGAGTTGTATGCGATGTCTGAAATTGTGTGGGCAGATTTTAGTACCACAAAATGGTAAAGTTTTATTTGGTTTTCTACAGGCCTCCAAAGTGTCGAACAAAGATTATATGGAGTTACTCGATGACCACCGAGTAGGTACAGGCTTTTCTAAAAAAACTATTCTTTAATCACTCTTGTGGGTGACTTTATTATTCACATGGAATGGGAAAATGTGTCATGAGTGTCAGGTCTGGTTGTCTGCCATCTCTCACTTACTGACACATGCACTCAAGTGGCTTACACAAGTTCTGAATGAACCTACTTATGTAACTTACAATGGGGATGACCATTTCATGGATTTGGTTGTTGTATCTGATACTTCTTTGGTGCAATCTTGGAGTCACCTTAACATAATTGGGTGTGATAATCATGTTGTTATCTTAAAACTAAACTGTGTAAAACAAACACATAATTTATTTCACAAGGATGTTATTGTTAGGTAAAGCAGATTTGTCTCATGCGTAGTAATCTTAGGAATAATTTTCAAGTCGGTGTGTAAAAAAGCAATGATATTGAGAGATGGGAATAACGATGAAAGTATTATAATCATGCTATTAACATTCTGTTCCTAGAAAAAGGTTAGAAACTGGTCATCCGTACTGGGGTAACAGAGAGAATCAGACAAATTGTGTACACGTAAAAAGATCTGTCCAAAAGGCCAAACACGCAAGTGAAGTGCTTGGAGGCAATTGAAGGCTTGTAGTAAACAAACTGAAATCTGTGTCGTAAAAACATCGTGAGTAGTCGTCTCATGTTTCCAGCAGGCTTCCAAACATCCTAAGGAATTCTGGGCTATATTACCAAAATCCCTACTCATGAATTCAAACCAAACGAACCCATAGGTCCTGCATTTCAAAGACCTCGCAGAATGACTGACACTTATCTCCTCAGATGTCTTTCAGGTTGATAATCATGAGATCACGGAGAGTAAGGATATTGCAAATGGCTTTTAATAAGCAATGTTCTCTTAACTGTGGCTGCGTTATAAGCCCTTGACCTTCTCCTTGTTCAGATTATCCTATCACACCGGGTGGTTCTCCATTTGTTTGGTCTCCCGTTACTGTGAGAAGGACTCAAATTTCTCAAAGACCTAGAGACCAAAGAAATTCCTGTCCGAGCGAATCTACCTGTTTTCTAAAACTCATGTAGTGTTGAACTTTCCCCCTTCTAATGTGACTTTTCAATTGCATGCTTATCTAAAGTGATATTCCAAAGTCTTGGAAATTGTAAATTTGTTTCCATTTCTAAGGTTGTGGAAGCCAAAAAGAGCTCCCTCAATTACCGTCCTGTGTCTTTGATATTTGTCTTGTGTAAAAATCTTGGAGAAACTTGGGTTACTCGATGAAGCATTTATGAGGAGTAATCTAATATCTTTGATGGACAATCAATTGGCTTTAGACACGGCATAAATGTGAAAAGGTTGTAAAATTCTGTCATTATTATGGGTGAAGCCCTGAGGGCGGGACTGTCGGCCTGGTGACATGTTGTTCTTGTTTTTAGCTCTGCTTTTGATAAAGTGGACCACAATATCTTACGGAAGAAACTTCATGCTTGTGGTATCGAGGATATCTTCTTTACTGGATTCAGAATTTCCTCATGGAAAGGCAGCAGAGGGTGATTTACAAAAGTGAATTCTCTGATTGGACAAGTGTTCACTTTGGAGTTCCACAAGGTCAGTGCTGGGTCCTTTTCTCTTCCTTTTATTTGTTTCTGATATCAAAATTGCCTGTCTTCTCCTATATTTCAATTTTTGCTGAAACGATCATACTTTGGTGAGACCTATTCGGAATATCAAGACGGTCAGATCTACAAAATGATCTTGATAAAAACTGTATTCTTGACAGTCAAGACAAGCTTCAATAATGCCTATAAATGTGCTGTTAGCATTTTCTAGATCTAAGATGGTGCCAAATTGGATTTACTCTTGGGTGGAGAACACGTACAGTCCGTGATGATTAAAATTACTGGCATTACGTTTTCTTCCAACTGGCATTTTTTCACATGTTGTCCAGTGCAAATAAATCTCAGTCTGTTTGGTTTATCCTACGAGGACTAAGAATAGCAATCTCGCTTATTGCACTTATACAAAAGCTTCTTGTTCATTCATATCGGTTTTACTGTGATGTTGTTGGGGCCATGTAATATTTCCTTTATTCAAAGCTTGAGAATTTCAAAGGAAAAAATCGGTGCTAAATGTACACGGGAAAGGTCTTGGTCGAGCATGGTCACGGTTACGATTTGATAGGGTTGTCTGAATTTGGCCTTCTGAAAGTAGATTTGTTTAAGTTTCAGGCTGCAAGTTTGGCTCCGCCTTCCAATGCATGGGTCCAACCTTCATGGATTTCTTCGTAGAAGTGTTGTGAATAGAATAGGAATTTCTGCACTGGCGTGCAGGGACTAATTCTTTTCTCAATCTGTATTGTTGCCTTTCATAGAATATGGGAAAGTATTCCTGTTGATATCCGTAACGCTGATTCTTTATATCAATAAGTCATTCTGTAAGCAAGCTTTTCTTATTAACTGGGTTTAACCACTGCTTATCATCGGAAAATGTATTTGATATAGTTATGTGTATGCATGTAATCTTTATTTGACCGGGAAAGATAATCCAATGCATTGTGTTTGGGCTGGGTAGCCCCTTTTTCTTTCCGCGGTATATTTGGCCCATGCTAATTAGTAACTCAAATAAATATATTATTATTATTCTGTAAAGGGACAAAAATGTTTGTAATGGCAACAAAGGCCAAGTTGCCGCATGGCAGGGGATTGTACCCCATCAATTAGCTCGAAATATGCAAGAAGGCTCACTTAATTTGAAATCTTACTATAATTACATTCTAAAACTACAACATGGATGAGAGAGAGAGAGAGAGAGCACCGAAGATTATGATAAGCAAAAAAACTTAAGCTAGTGACTAATAACCCTCATATTACAATAGAAACAAACTGTGAGACTTGTTCTTAGAAACCGAGAATAACATATCAAAAGTCACTAGAAAGCTGTGGAAACATACAAAAAGAGGGGGAAAATCTACTTAGTGATTGTCACACCAGTGTTTGCAAATTCAAGGATTAAAAAATCTAACGTGCGTTATCTACGGGAATAGTTCGAGGAAAATCTGACAATCACTCAAAAAGTGAGGTAGCGAGATTTTTGTGTTAGATCGGAAACATTTCCCACTCCTGCCAGGACATGGTCTGCTCAGTAATTTTTGTGGGGGGTTTTTTTTTAAGTTTTTTAGGTCAAAGCTTGCCCAATAATGTTTCATGGTCATCCTGGCTGAAGATATGAATGAAAACGCTCCGTGCCAGTGGTGTCAAATGGTTATCTATTAGAAACGACCCTCACAACATTCGTACAACTGTATACTTTTCTTTGCATTTCTAGAGCACAAAGTGCTGCGAAGGGTCGACAAGGTCTATTTCACTAACGCCCCTAAACCTTCATAAACCAATGACAAAATATTACGGAGCGGACCCCTGCTTGGATTAGTGGGAAATTGCTTCCTTAATCTGACAACAAAATAACAGCTTACCTCACTTTTGCTGTGATAGTCAGATTGTCCTCTAGGGACGTTAGGGATATAAGAGGTGGCCACCTGTCTTGAAAAGTACACACTGAAGTGTCACAAATGCATTAAAATGAAAGTTTCCTTAGTTCAAGATGACCAAATGAATAATTTGCCACCAGTTCTGATGAAATCAGAACACTCTAAAAAGAAAACTTACCCCATGATGACCCTGAACCGTATTTGGCCTTTATAGCTATTAAACTATTGTTCACAGACTAGGAGCTATAGGTAAAAAAGAAGCAAAAATAAATGCGGTAAAATGTATAATTATTTTTACACCTACGATCGCAAAAACTGAGACGGACTGTCTTTTTTCTTGGCCTTAGCTTTCGTTCAATACTGTTTGCATCCCCTTGATTTTAGGATTGTTTTCATTTGGAAGTTCATGCCCCCCCCCCCATTCTTGATGATATTTTCATACTCCCCTCTCGCGTACTTATTTTTTTTCGTATTCCCTTCAAATCCCCCATGTCCACCTAGCGAAATAATGACCCATGCCTTATGGGGCCATTTCCCGGGAACTTTTGCTCAGTAGGAGCACTACGCATCAGTTTCAATTGTCTATTTTCAACAAGTTGTTCACAACAAACACGGCGTTTCCAAGTTGTGGCTGTCTTCAAACGTTTCAAGATCGGCAGCACAGAAACTGGAATCTGGATGGCGGATGAAGGTGGAAATCGTCTGTGTGTAATAGAAAAACAAAAACCATAACGTTGCATAAGTTTCCTAATTGCACTTAGCATCATGTAGACAGTGATGAAGCATCATATTGCTACGAGGATCATTCAGAATTTATTTAGTATCCCTATAGTAGATTTAATCTGTGAAAACAAAGAAACTGATTTAAAAGGGTGTGAACATTTACCAAAAAAGTGAGCTTGGGTTGGGGTTTGGAAAGTTCATTTTCGGGGGTCAAAGGTCATTGACCTCAAATATTAATTCAAGTACATCAAAGCGGTCTCATATTACCTGCACTGCAGGAATTATGGGACACCATTGCGATGACGTAATTATATGCATATTACGGTCTATTTAGGCTCTTTCAGGCAATTAAGGTTTGAAGGTGTAGAATAGAATGAATCATTTTTTCTCTGTGTAAACTATATTCATGTTTATGCAAATTATGCAAATGAGCTTAAGTATACGGTAACGGTAAAACACTGCATTTACCCGATGATTAATGCCTGTATTGAGCGCAGCGCAATCACTCATATTCATTATCGCCGACGAGCCAATATAATATATATAATATATATAAGAAAGATGACGATCCCTTTTTTGCGGGATCTTCAGGTTGGCAGTCATTTTCCGAAAAGGACGTTAGGGCTATATAAACCCCATTTAACTCTATTCATGTCTGCATAGACTTGTACTGATTATTTCTTGCTAAGATTACATGAAGGAATATAATTCTACAACGTTTTTTTTTTCGTAACATGAACAAAAACTATTTTGTACTTGATGGACGTTGTTGAATGAACGCCCCTGACACATGCAAATATATTTTGAAATAAATACGCTTCCGAATACTACAACCGATTTCGATCATTTCAGATGTATTGAAAAGGCAAATCGTTAACATTACTCTACCTTGTGCCTGCATCTGGTTCAGTTGACCCAGTATTTCGTCGATGGTCAATCTATCGTCTGGGTTACCCGCCCATCCTCTGGCTAGTAGTTGACGAAGTTGTCCCGGACACCTGTTCGGCAGAGGAGGCCTCTTCCCGTCTTGTACATCTCTTAGAATCTGCAACGCGTAAGGTTTTGAAACGGGATTTTCTTTGTTATGAGTTCCCAAAAGAAGACAGTGAGAGCGTATATGTCACTTTTCTTAGAAACTTCGTCTTTGGTGTGAACCTCCGGAGCTTGCCAAGGAATGTTGAATTTTTCGGTATTGTTTCCGACCGACGTTTTGGTATTAATCGACACTTTTGAGTGACTGAATCCGGTCAATTTTATTCGATCTTGAGGAAGGCCGGCGAAAATCAAGAAGTTACGCGATCGGACATCCTTGTGAATGACGTTTTGGGTTTGTATGTACTGTACGGCTTTCGGAGATTTGACGAGCCCAAGAAAAGAAGAATCATCAGCGAGAGGGACGGCCAATGTTTCTGAGCTGTTGGAAAACAGAACATGTCGGGTGTATTCCGTTGGCAAAAGCAATGTAAATAGGAATTCCACTGTCTTCTCGGGCGCGAAGAAAGAACGACGTTTTCGTGGTTAGTTGCTTAATTGATGGCTAATCTCTTTGAGGAATCCTTTGCATGCTCATGTGATGCAATGCTCTTAAGGTACGTGCTGTCTGTTTCACCTTGGAAGAGGATTTGTGAAGTGTGAAGTTCTCTTGATGGTTTTTGTTCAAGAATTTTTTGTTTGGTAAAGGGAAAAACACGGCACGCCCAGGACGTCGAGGTAGGACACAATCCATTACAATACCATGAATACCGACCTCAATTTACCAAAACTTAAAAAATGGAAAACCACTTATTATAGGGAATAAACACACTAAAATCATAGGTCAAACCTCAAATAAAAACCGCCTCGCCTCTAGCGCAATAACCTATTCATCTAGCTCGCAAAATAACAACAATGGAATGTGAGCGGCTCATATAAATTTTTGTTTGGCAGATGATGGTAATAAATGAACAATGACAAAAAAAGTACCGGTGGGACTGAATACGGTGAACGAAACTTACTGGGTTGAACTTTGATTCATTGGGAATTTCAGTTGCGTTGTTAGTTTCAAACAACACATATTGAAATGCAATCAGATTCAAATCAGCAATTTACATTTTGTATACTTTCCAAGATTTGTTTAAACAATTCTTTGCTCAAACTCAAAGTCCAATTTTGACAGCGAGTTGTAACTGAAAAAATCACAAGAGATGGATACCAAATAAATCAGTTCCGAATCTGTGACTATAGAAGCCATATGATAACATTGACTGATCGTGGGATGGACTTTGTCATCGCGTAGTAAGATATCTCGCACATATTTCAATTTAGTAAAACCACTCAACAAAGTTTGGAACTTTTTCACCAAATTATATCTTAAATATTTGAAACCTGTATAGATTTGTATACCAGTGAATGGTGAAAGCGCATTTCTTTCATTTCTTACATGACTCCCCTATTTGTAACACCACTGCCTTTACGCCTGAATATTGGAGCATGGTATTTGCGGGATCCTCAAGCATTATTGAAGAGATTCAGGTGTAAACCAAGCGATTGTTACAAAGGGGTGTTATTGTAAGCTGAGAAAGTTAGCTTTTTACTGAAATACAACAATGTACAAACCAGAGTTCAAATATTTAAGATATGAATGCAACAATTTACAACATGTTTTGAGGGGTTGTGCTTGTGATTACAATAGGAGTAGTAAACGACTAATCACGACACTCGCATCCTGCTATCATTTGAATTTTGTAAATTTTGTATGTATTTCTCTATTCTAAATTTGTACAGGCAAAAATTTGCAGGGGAATAATGGGTTGGGTTAACAATATTGATTATAATGCATTGTCAGTATTAGCTGATTAATCCTCTCATAATAGTCAGTAGGAACCTCAGTGTGACGTTACAGTGGAGTATATCTGCAATTTTTTTGCTGAAAATTATAGCTTAGGGTGTGTAGAATAAGAATCTGCCGGGTTGCACCTGGGCAATCCTGGGCATTTTGAGGAAATCCAAGGTGGCGTCGCCATTAATGATAATATATATTCAACCCTATATTATCAAACTATGAGTTACTAGATATACTATATGATCCAATGAACAGTGTATGGCACTTTGTAAACATTAAGTCCACTTCAAATTCAAAAATGGAAGCCAAATCCAATTAATTTTAAAAATATGCCCTATTACAGAAAATACCCTGCGATAAAAATAGACTTGAACTAGTTATGGTTATGTTATTAAAACACAATAAATATATTTCTGACCACTTTTAAACTTGTAACATGGCATGGACGTCAATCCAATATGGAGCCAAAAAACGACTTGAACATCTTCAAAAAATATTGACACAAATTGATAGTATTACGCCGTACAAATAGAAATCAATGTTGCCAATGACCTTAGAAAACTGTACCTTTGATCCTTACAATGTAAAACATACCATGTCAATTGTTTAAATGCGCCAAAATCGAAAGTATAAAACCAATATGTTACAAAATTTTCAAAATACCATAGGGGAATACATTTTTTTCACACATAGTGCACTCAAATTTATTAATTTGACACATTTTTTATTCTCGGGATTTACCTGGTATCACTTGGGTTATGATCATAGGTAATTTCTAATTGTTTCATTGACACAATAATTATACTTAAAGGTAATAATTTAAAATTTGTGTCAAGTGTTTTTTGAAGGTATTCACTTTTTTGGTGCCATGATTGACGTTCTGTTTACAACTTTAAAAGTATCAAAGATACAGTTATTGTATTAAAACCATAATCGAAGTACTTCCTGTTTATTTGTGATCGAAGGTATTTGCTTGTTATAGGGCTCATATTGTAAATTGATCGATTTGGCTTCCATTGTGAATTTGAAGTATATGTAGGTTTACAGTTGCCATAACTTGTTTCATTGGATCCCTTTAGTATAGCTAGTAACTCCCAAGTTTGATAAATAGGGTTGAATATATAGTTATCATTTATGGCGATGCCATCTTGGATTTCTCAAAATGCCCAAGGATGCCCAGGTGGCACCCGGCAGATTCTTATTCTACACACCCTAATCTTCATTTTCAGCAAAAAAAAGTGTGTATATACTCAACTTACGGTCAGGCCATAATTTTTTGGACACATATCACCCGACTATAAGAGTGAAGTTGTAAAATGTTGCTATTCATTTTCAGTACTATAATACATTTCACGCTCTGATGGGGTGGGCGGTGAAAACGTGTGGACCTGATCGAATGCATGGAAGAGGGCCATGGAATAGGGCACACGGAATAAACAACACGGTTTATTGGTTTATTCCGTTAAGTTTCCGAATTCATCGGGTTGGTTCTTGTCAGAAAAGTATGTCAGAAAAGGTTGTCACCTTTTATAGCCTTTTATAAAGGCTTTGATTATTTATTCAATTTGTGTGAGTCCGCCCTCTCTGGACCGCTCAAAGTTGAGTCGTAATCAAGCCTTTCGCCAAAATTCCTTTTTCTTTGTACTCATTGATTTTCGGATATTTTCTTCCGCAACTATAGCGATCGTTGATGGGTCAATGTAATGTTCATCGTTCGCTTAAAATAGTTCATAGAATAACGAGTTTATTGGGAACTGATCATAACATTCAAGTTTGGGTTTTGGAGTAACCGCCCTTCAAACAAAGCAAATACCGGGGCGAATACAGCCAGGATCCCTGATGCAGGCTTACAGCTAGCTGGGAATGTAAAATGCCGAACACTTTTGCTGCTGTGAAAAACGGCACGGTGAAATATGGTGGAATTTACATGCATCGTTTTGTCAGTGTCACCCCCTCAGTGTATAGACTGTAGGATCCCGGTGTAGGATTATTCGCGCTCGCTACACGTACGGTTTACTGTGCTGAATATGATATTCATGAGGGTTTTTTGGTGGAAGCGACGGGTACGTGTACTGATCGTGATTCGCTGACTATAATGGAATTTTACATCATGTAGTGACGATTTGTATTTTACACGTAGTTTATTGCATCGTGCAAGCCATGGTTCGGGCTCGAAAGTTTAGCCTGAAATTGTGCAGTATAGGTGCATGTCAAGACATGGTAAGTTTCCGAGGTAAGTTCATGTCTATAGACTAGATGTGGTGTTTTTTGTTTTGGTCCCCCTAAATTATCGGCGTGAATTTTGTGACTAGACTTCATTCTGGCTTGAATTTTGCATGTTGATGCGCGGGTCAGTCCAGGATATCAGTTCAAGTTAATGTTAAAAAAAAATATATTGTCAGTGTGGTGGCAATTTTGACTGATCATACGAGTACGAATATTTGATTATTAAATGAATGGACGTATGCACCTGTCTAGTCTCTCTCAGTTGGGTTTGGCAGGGAGGGTGGGAGGGAATAACTTTACAAGCTTTTACTGCAGGACTTTTCTTTCTGCAGAGCTGGGCTAAAACTAGCCATCTGCCATGATCTAACATACCGTACGGACTCAATCGCACTCGCAGCTGTCAATAATTTCGTCGAGTGAACTATTTTGCTTGGAATCGTATGCTAATTAGCCGTGCAAAGCGATATGGTAATTTTGACGGGGCGACACCCGTCATCGATATTGGCAAGTGTCTGAAAACGTTGTCATCGGTGAAATTGGGCGGTGCTTACCATGACGGACATACTTGATTGGCACATTATGCGTGCACAGGGAAGGGGAAATACCAATTTGCGCAAAGACGCCTCGCTCCGCTCTGCCTACGCTTCGGCGTTCGACAAGCGCCTTTGGCGCGCCAGCGATTGGTGGAATGGATTTAAAAAAATAAAAATGCGAGGGCGTCTTTGACAAAGACTAGTCACCTTATGGAAAACACCCAAAGTGAATAAATCGATTTGGACTTATGAGTCCATAATAATAACGAAATAAATCCATTTCATTAGCTTCGAATTGAAATGAATTAAATTAATACCCATTTGACATCGAGTAGAGACTTGGCTTGTAGGTAAATGTGTCTGCGAGTATAGGTTTGCTTTTGCTGGGTGTGTTGTAAAGAGTTGGCGCAGCGTATCTCCCCTCACCTTTTACCAATGAGGTACCGGTTCGATCCCCAATAGGGGCTCTGTTCTCAGTGGATTTATGTGAATTTGGTTTCTCCGATCCATAACGTGCCTGCCAATGTTATCTCCGGGTACTCCGGTTTCCTATTGCTTCTAAAATCGAGCTTCTTGGCATAAATTTGTTCTGTTATTATGGTTTCTCTGATGTGTCGATAGCCTTTCATGGCTGCCGCCACCGCATTGAGAAAGTTAAGTGGATAGTCGCGCGTACAAATAAACATCTATTATTATTTATTAAACGTGTTCTACTTGTATAACCGGAAATATGATAACAGAGATTTCATTATTTTCCAAACAGGGAAAGTTTTTAAAGGACGGACGTGGTGAGATAGTACCGAGGAAGTCAACATCTGAATTGATTCTTGAGGGGGAAATTTAATCCTCACGAACGTATAGGTAGTGGAGCTACCAGTGTTGTTTTTCGTGTATTAATCAGAACATCCAATGGATCGATGAGGCTGCGGCGAAACCAAATGTCAAGTCAGTTCCAGAGAAGGATTTTATAAAAGAGGAAGCAAATACAAGCTTATAACATGAAAATATTATCAAATATTATGGAAGAACTAACCACAAGCCCTATGTTCTTTTGTTTTTTTTGATAACGAAGCGCTAGCAAGGGATCTCTTTACGAGTACTACGACACCAGCATCATTAGACATGAGCCTCATTTACTTTGGGCAACAAAGCAGCAAATGCGCTTGTATCTCCACGGGTTTTAAAGTTAACCCATGGGCTTAAATCGCCAATTTCGATTTCGTCGGAAAAATACGCTTAAGCTAGCGATTTCGGTTTGTGCACGAGGGTTTTTAAGAAGCCAATCAAATCAGGAGATAGAGGAACCCCGATGGAGCGCACCTGAAATATATGAGTGTACAAAATCAAGGCGTCCGAATCTTCTCCTTGGAATCATATTATGGGAGCTCTGGACTTGTGAAGCTTGCATTCGCAAGACAAGACCAGTACGGCCGATAGTGTGGGCAGTAGCTAGGCGAACGGAACACGAACCACCAATACACAGTTGGCGGTCCTACCGAAACTTTCCAGGAACGTGAGTAAGAAGGTGTTGGAAAAGGGAATTGTCACTGAGGCCAACTATTGACAGGGTAATCAATGTATTGGCTGCAGATGTAAACAAAAGATAAAATTCAAAGAACGTTGAGAGTATAACGCCGGATGAAGAAGTCTTAGTCACAAATTTGGTGAAAAAAATAGGAACTCTTTTTCGACAGGAAGAAATGGTGTTTTATTTGTTTTTTGATTTTTGTTGGCGTCAGTACCAGTCCGTCTATTCCCCCTAGAACTTATGTTCTATACTGATCTAAAATCGAGTTCTTATACCACAAATATACTTTGTTCATTCTGGATTTTAATATACTCCCCGCCAATTAAAATACCGAACGATGTGAAATGACCATAACGTGCTAAAACTGCTTTCAAATGAACGCGGCAAGCCAGCTGGATAAATCTCTAAAACTTCCACATCATGCTTCGTTATCAATGCATTAAGGACACAGGTCAATAAGCAACAATTACGCGAAACAACGCTCCTGGCATTTCTTAGATAATTCACCACATCATAAAATACTACATACCTTTTTAATACAGTAATTTATATCGTTGAATTTTTAGGCGGGGAGAGTATATTGGGTTGTAGGAGGGATAAGCACTCCTTTAAAAATTATGCCAAATACATGTACACGAAAGAAAGGGAGAGGAAAGTAAGGAGATTAAATACCGAGAACTACTCGATTCATCCATTGGCATTGTCTGTTTCGGATTGCATCAACCGACGCGAGTATAAACAGGGGTTCAATTATCGATTTAACTCATGCCTCCCCAATAAAATTCACACAAGGAGGTCGGATGGTTCAAATATACAACTACGTTAGTCAAAAAAATAAAGAACCTCGAGACTTCAAACTTAATTAAAAACTCTTAGTTCAAAATTATTTTACCCTTGGTGAAATATAGTTTGAGATGAGGAACCGAGAAACAGAGCAGAAATATTGGAAACGATTAAAAAGTGTTATATGACATATAATCGGGAATAAAAGCATAGTATGGGGACATTGACTTTTATTAATTTTGTTACATGATATTAATCAAATTCTCATAAACTACGGAGGACAGTGATTATCAGATTCAAATACCTGGACATACAAAGAAGCATATAACGGACTTTTGCTCTCTGTCTCAAAGCAAAGGAAGACCGAATATATGACCATCAATGAGAAGAGAGACGTCTACCAATATGTACTAATGGCAACACAACTCAAAGCGGTCAGTGACTTCAAGTACCTTGGGTCTATGTTGCTGACAGGAGGGAAGACTAATTGCTGACACTCAAAGGACAAGTATAGCCAAGTCAACGAAGCTAGCATTCTTCTATATGGAGACGAAACCTGGACCTTGAAAGCTCATGAAGAAAGAGCTTCAAAATTGTGTCAGGTAATTTTTGAAGAGGTTTCTTTTTTGTGTGTATAGCGTAGCATTTGTCCTTGTTGAATTTCATCTGTCAGAGCTGTTCCTAGGCACAGAGACGATCTCTGTCTTCCCGGAGAGAATCTATTGGAGAAGTCATTTAGATACAACCAAATCAACAGAGGGCCCAAAACTGTGCCATGAGAGACCCCGAAGTGACGTTTATAGAAGATGAATCAATACAGGCTGTCTAGAGCAGCCTGCTGGGGATCTCTTAGGGGCGCACACCACTAAATAAACGCTCCATTTAATACACGTAAAGTACAGATCGCGCTCTCTAATTTGCCCCGCGTTGAATTTTTTGAATCGATTTCCCTAAAGATCACAATGAAACTTTCAAAAAAGTGCAAATTTTGATCTATTCTAGTAGAATTTTAGAAAAGTGCATATGAACCGCGCCACCACTATTTTGAGGCCTACGTGCCCGCCTCATATCCGCTTCGACCAGGGCCGGAAGTCGAGGGCCTAGTTTTCTACACAGAATCGAATTTTAAAAATATGTGATAATCTCAATGATGATCAAGTATACTCTTTTCACTTTTATTATAATATGACACCCTCACTAGGAACCCGTCCCCAAAGGACTACAAATATCGCACACCGGTTTTGTTTTTTTACCGAACTACCTACCATAACCAAACTTGGAGTGAATTTAGTGTTGTGCGCCCCTCGTGGGAAAGTTCTTATCCATGTATGTAGTGAGCCTTGGATTACCAGCATGATGAAGCTTGGTGAGACGTCTCGTGTGGGACTGTATCGAATGCCTTGCTGAAGTCCACGATGATCACATTGGCTTGACCTCAGTTGTATAGAACTCCTGGTACACTTTTAAATCAATTTTTGAATATAAATTGTTTTTGTGCATGTTGCAATACTTTCGGCCAGTGTGTGTAGCTTGAGTGTGGAGTATCTCAACTGACACATATCGGGTAAAGGCTTGTCATCTTGGTTATACGTCCAGTATTTCATCCAAGTAATGGTGAAAAGGGAGCAAGTATGTGGTAAATCGTATATCCGCCCTGGTTCAGGAGATGATGCCACGAAAACACAAATCCAGTATGAGTTTCCGCTACGGTAAATGGAGCACTGTGTATGTATTAGGCTTGTATTGCACGAATTTCCTCTTAAAAACTTAACAAGGGTGCCTGTTACGATATAGCATACACTATCAATAATCCCTAGTAAATAATGAGACAATTACTGAGACTCGGAGACACAGGTTTAGCTCAGTTCTGACATGTTGTAAACTCTAAGTAATCACATTGCGCATGCTCAGATTATACGCTTTAACTAGGGTGATCCATAATAACATAAATCATATAGGGTGATGCTACGATTATGCAATTACCAACACCTTTCCTTCTTTAAGATAAATTATAATATCCAAGTGAAAGAGCTTCATAAGTTCTGCCACAAAAGATAAATTATCCGTCCTAGTGAATTGTTTCTTCACACTTCATCAGTTCATGCTGTTATCAATAAAACTGTTCTGCACTTGACAAACTATCAAAGT
>JAMKCH010018696.1:0-34711 GCA_023653785.1 Ophioderma brevispina
TGGCATATACCAGAATCCTCAAAAATGAGATGCAAATTAGCAGAGCATGAAAAAATGTTTATTTCCTGGGAAGCCAGCTGCCAAATTTTCCAAATTTATAAGTTTTTTTTGTACAAAATGCACAATTTCCCTCCAGATTCTAAAATTTCCCTCCAAATACCAAAATTTTCTTGGAAAGAGCTTCCAAAATTCCCCACTTTTTCATGCCATGCATATTAGTGCACATCCCCATATGGTCATTTGTGCTGTTCCCCTGAGTAGGAGGAAAGAAGTCAGGTGGAACATTTAACATTATTTTGTGAGAGGACATTTATTAAGTGTGAGGTACTGCCTTGAAAGGTTAATGTCCTTGTATTTGAAAGTGCACAGAGCATTTTTCAGGGGAGGGCAGCCAAGAAATCCCAATTTTAGACGTCGCCATTGGTTATACACGTAAAAGCGAAATCTTGACGACAAATTCTTACTTTTTGTATTATGTCAAGGAATTTATTTTTTTCGATTCCCAAACCATTGTAGCTGAAGAAAGAATCGATGGTCACATCAAGCACCCAAATTGGTTTGTGATTTGCACCCATATGACTGCAATTTCTTTAGATATGTTGGGCGGTTGCTATATTGAATGAGGTTTGGCCAACATTGTCTGCATTTTTAAAAACTTTTTAAACATCTAAGAAAGCATAGTATTAGAGAGACAGACACACAGACAGCACAGCTGTATGCAAATTGTCCCGTTTTATCCTCACAACAATTTTAAGCAGTGGTGACACAGTTTTGACAACTGAATAGGTAGTGACATGCAATTAAGAGCTATTACCTTTGCAAAAATCAGAAAAATCCATTGCAGGAATCTTGCCATATAGACCTACAACGGTCATGATTAGGATGCTAAGTGCCCTCTATATGCCCATTCTCCAAAGAAAAAACATATTTGCCCACAATGAAATTTCATAAAATTTACACAGGATGTAGTCAGTGGAATGAATAATCCAAATTAGTTGTCCAAACTGTGTTGCCATTGATGTTTTGTGTTGCATTTGGGTTTTATCATAATAAATGAAACTTTCAAACAGCTGTGACAGAATTTAAGTGTGCGAATGAAGGAGAGAAAGAGATTTTTTCCCTTTAATCATCAGTTATCACAATAAAGACTGAAAACATTTATTACATTTGTGGTAAATTTCACCGCACAGTTTCAGGAAAACCCCTGGATGGTTTCGAGAAAAGCAACAAGGGAGAAATCTTGAAAAGTGCTGCTATGGTGTTAGCGAGCCTTTTAAAAGCAACATTGCAATTCTGGGACAAAAAGTCAATGATTCTTCTGGCGAGGCCTGTTCATCTAATAGTACGGTAGGTGAAACCCCACACTCTCAGTGACCCAATTATTGTACTATCATCTTCAAGTATGCAAGAAAGTCACATATTATACACACAAAAATGTTAGAGGCATTATCAGTGATTTGCTGTATCAAACACCATAGACGACTGCCAAATCGTGTGAAACACATTTTTCAATGGGAATGAATTTGGCCATGAAGACGAGGTTAGAACGAGTTTGGGGTTTATTCCGTATTGAATGCGTTTCACACGATTTGGCACTCCACAATTCTCCAAAAACTCTAAAAACCATCAAAGCAACACAAATTATTTTTTAACAATATGGCAGCCATTATGGATTTTTTTGTTGTGGCACCCAAGTATTCACACTTTATTTTTCATAAAAGGGTCAGATGGATTAGTCATCAATTTAGCTGGAGTTTGAAATGATCTGAAACTTCTGTCCTGTAAAGCCTAATCTAATAAATTATTAAAGGACAAGAAAATGTAAACAAAAACTATTAAAAAATGCCCTCTATGGTAGACTTAATCCAAGTCTTCTGCTGAGAGGAGTGTAGAATTCAAATGTAGTTACCTACTAGGCTATTCCATTTGAATCCATACTCCCTCAGGTAAGAATTTACCTAAGTCTACCATGTGAGGAAGACAAGTTGCTTTGTGTAGTGCAATATGTCCTGTTTGGATTGCTGTACACAGGAATATTTTGGCAAAAATTTCTTGGTGAATGGAGGCAACAAGGAAATTCTCATGTTGTGCTAAATTCTGATTGACCATCACAGTGCTTACTTTCAATGTATGTTGAATACATTTTGGCAAGGTGTTTTTTTGAACTTGAATACTTATTCACAAAATCTCAAAAATTAAACTGTTGCGCAGGCGACCACAAGCTTCTTCCAATTGCTGTGGTCAAAGGCTAAGGTTGTAATTTGGTCTGGTTGCAGCAGGGGCAAAAAGAAATTTTCAACTCAAACTACACATGCCCCTTAAAATCCAATGATATCGTCCAGAAAGGACAGCTGTAACATCGATTAGCTGATTCACAGTTAAAGCCAGAGGCTGATATTCTCAAAGGGAGTCTAACTTTAGTCCTAGGTTTAAACCAGGGTTAGTCCTACATGAGTGGATCTTTTTTCCCTTCCAACATACATCTAAAAATGTGCTGTAAAGGGTGAGAACATTCTCCTGGATGGCTGGAATCGGTCCTCCATTAGGATTTCTCACCCTTACATTAACTGTCACAGTATTTTGAAATAAAAAAAGGTCCCCTCTTGTAGACTAACCCTGTTTAAACCAGTTTCAAAGAACTTTAGACTCCCTTTGAGAATACCAGCCAAAGACACACTGAGTTACAATATGTTCATCCACCAAGGACACGGTTTAGTGGGTTTTGTACTTGTACATACATTGACATGAACTGACCTAATGCGTAATCTGGGTATCATATACATAGCCCCAAAAACGCAGGGGGGGGGTTGTATTTTCCTAAATGCATTGATGAATGAAAACTACGAACTCTGCAAGGAATTGAGATTTTACTCTAGCTCATAGGTGGAGTTTTTTATGAAAAAAAAACAGGACCAAAATTTTAAATCAACTTCTGACAGCTCTTGTAATAGTAATCTAGATGCATTTCCAAATGCATCGTTTCAATGCGAGTTGGGCCAAAAATGTAGATATGAAGGGAAAAAATAACCACTTCACAAGTTTATTCATTTTGTACTGGGGAAATCCCCTGTTACATGAGCTAACCTGCTATTTTATCAGTGTATTTGTTGAGAAGGAAATTGATTCGTACGCTCGATATTCTTTCGGCTTAGTCTTGAGTTTTTGTTGCATTATTTCTTCTCCCTGGCTGGAAAGGCAAGGTTATTGATCTATGGTGTTTTTTTTTTTTTCTGACGCAGATAATTCAAAGATGTCTGGCATGTTTAAAGGTGCTTGTTCGCGATTTTTGTGTATTGGTTCTCTACTGATTAGGAGCTTGAAACGTGCCGGTTGTTTTGATGGTAGATGCGATAATGCATTTTGCCAGCCTTAACAATACTTTGCTAATATTGATGGTTAACCCTTTTTTTTTTGTTTAATCTTGAATGCAATGGATTTTGAGGGCTCAAATTTCTGACGACCATGAGAAAATACGGCCCTTTTTCTGATATCAAATCGTACTACTTTCGGGTAATCAGGTAAGACGATCAGAACACACAAACCTTAAGAACACAGCAAAATGGGGGATGAAATCAATGGACAAGATTGATGTAACTCAGGCCCGTAGCCAGAATTTATGTGGGGGGGGGGTGGCGGACTTGCCAAAGTGACTTTTGGGTACAAACAACACATTTTTTTTGGCTTGCTACGCTTGCAGTTGACCCAATTTTTTCACCGGTCGTCTCCAAAAACCAAATTCTGAAAATGGGTGGGGGGGGACATGACTTCATCGCAGTGTTAAAAAAAAACAGGATAATTACACCAGTCAGTGCGTAATAGCAATAGTATTCACCAAATTTAAATTTAGGCGAGCGGCAAACTTGAACATCTTCAAAATGCCAAAGCAGACTTTCAATATCATAAGGCGGACCTTTGTCATTTTTTTTTTGGGGGGGGGGTGCGTCACCCCACCGCAATCCAAAATTCTCATCAACAACTGCCAATTCTTTGATCAGTGGCTCTTAAAATTGGTTCTTTCAAGTCAACACAGTCAAGATACGTTTGCCTGAAGAACACTTTAAGCAATATTAGCAACATTTTTTGAAGAGCTGCCCCCAATTTTCAAATTTGATATTTTTGCACAGTTAACTTTGGTATTGTCTAGGAAACTATCCTGCGAACGAAAATGTTAAAAATCGTATTTATCACAAATAAGCGATTTTGTAATTAGAATCTGGGATCCCGATTGGGACTGTAACGGCCGAGCTGAAATTCTTACGTTTAATGTCCGTCCCTTATGAAATAGTGTCCACCTCGAGAAAATAACCTCTAACTTGGCTTTGCCTGAACTTTAAACAACTAATGGATGAGCGTCGACACGTACAGGGCTGCTATTTCCCGGCTATTTCACAGTGTAAGGCCGTTTCCAGCAGCCATGGTATTATTAGCCGGGGATCCCGATAATAATTATTCTAGTAAAAATTCCTCGTTTGTTGACCATACATTTTCGAGGCTTACCTTCACAGGTATAGTTTAATAGCCGTTTCACCAATCCAATCGTGTAAAAATCTCCAATTTTTTAAAAAAAGAAAAATTGGGGCGCTCTTCAAAGTTAGTTTAAATCCGGTTTTGTCCCGTCAAATGAGGGTGGCCGGATAAACCTCACCCTCAGCAATACGGCTGTGTAGGATTTATTGGAGCACAAGATAATTGACCGGATGCCCTTCCTGCGTCAACCACAGTATCGGCGGTGGGCCTAGCCTTTGGCAAATTGCCCAACATGCAAGGCAGCATGTGGCGGATGGCCGCCATTATCTCCTCCAGATCTGACGCCTTGTAGGTAGATCTTGCTTTTGCATTCTACCAGGGTAACCAGCTACCCTCCTCATCAGAGTCCTTAACAATCCGATGGGGAGTCGGTTTAGAGGCCGCCGACGACTCTGCCCTGGGACAGGTAGACTGGTTACCAGATACCATTAGCAGGTCTCAAATAAGAAACCTGACCTGACAGAAAAAAATGTGCTAAGATTGCTTACGAGGCCCTGACTCAAGGAAAGAAAGTTTCAGAGTCATCAAAACACATGCACACATAAATGCATCGCGGCAGCCCTGATTACACAAAAAAAAAAAAAAAAAAAAAACTAAATCACCTTGCTCTCCACATGCCATATGAATGTATTACCACCCACAGACACAGTGATGCAAGAAGGTCACAGTACAATAGCTGCCATTTGGTCCAAATTTCCCATCAAATATAATATTTGCCAATATCTTGATCAGTGGCTCATAAAATGGTGTCACACGAGTTCAAATAGCATTAAAGAACCATTTTAACCACGGACTAAGACAAAGTTTCAGAGTCAATCTCATACATGGCAGCACAGAGATCTATCACATGGCGGCACATAAATGTATCACACGGCAGCTATTGCAACAGTTATGACCTTCTTGCACTACACCCATAGATGTAATTATCCACTCCACATATGAGAATACGCCTGGTGCCCTGACCTGGGCTTCACTTTATGCTCCGACTACAAGCACGCATGTACAAGCCGATCATAATTAGTCAGGATTCTGACTAGCAGCTGCACCCCCCTCGAATCGTCGCTAGAATATGCTGAATACACGTAATTGCACGTATAGAATTGACACTGTGGAAGTGATGTTCCACGCACGCCGTGTAACAGAGCGTCATGCAGTAAAAAACGCAACACACCGATGCAAGGTGATAGCTTAGGCGTGATCTACCCAACCATGTGCGAGGTGCAGTGGCTTGCACGATATTAAAACCACAGTTTCAAAAACACTACGTCACAATAGCTTTCAATGTGCATTGGCCATGAGTTCGGAATTTTCATTAGTATGACCTGCCTCTTGGGTGCAGTTGTGAAGTGGTGAGAGACCAAAGTTGCAGGAACCAGCGAAAAAAAAAAAACAAAAAAAAAAAAAAAAAAAAAAAAAAAAAAAAAGAAAAAAAAAAAAAAAAAATATAATGAGAAAAACTTACAGGTACTAAGACTTTTAGAGAGCAATCTTTTTTGCACTTTTCCCAAAGCCTTTTCAAAAACAAACCAAGCACTAATGAAACATCAAGGTTTTAACAATTGATGACCTATTAATAGTAATCAAGTCGATGGGACACATGACCTGTGGGTGCAGGAGGTCTACTTTTCTTTTCTAAATCACACCCAAAAACTTTTTAATTATTTTATTAATATTAATGTGTGATTCTTGTATTGTTCTCTGAAAGTGTAAACGTCCAGATAAGAACAGACGAATTGCGATTATCCTGAGAAATTCGATCGGTTCGGTCCTTAACTTATCATAAAGCACTACAGCATTATTTCAAGTGTTTTACGTTTTTCTGGTGCATGTCATATTCGCAAATAAATCTGACCCTCGATTTATTGAACATGCATTATGTGCATATTATTGTCACACCCATCAAATTGATTCATCTGTGATTTATCTTGCGAATTTGATAATATGCATGGATGCATACATCATTTTCAATATGCATGCTGCATGCCTTATCAGATGTGCATTTTCAAGGTGTGCATTAGGACGCACATTAGATTTAACAGGGGTGGGAAGTTGCAATTAGGATGATTGTTTTTCTTTGCTAACCGCCGTTGGTGACAAAGTTATTCTAGTTTTTATATAATCGTTGTTTGGAGGGTTGGGTGGGGAGGTTTTACTCCTCAGTGATTTAAAGCAATATTAGCACATTTTTTTGAAGAGCACCCCAATTTTCAAAAATTTGAGATTTACACGTTGCATTGGTAATTGGCTAGTAAACTATACTGTGAATGGTTAGCTCTACAATGTCTATATGTCGCAAATGAAGGATTTTGCTAACTCGAATATTTTTTTTATCGGGCTTCCCGATATATAATAATTCAACGGCTGTGGAAACGGTTCAATATGAAAAATAGCGGGAAGAGCGCTGTACGTAATTCGACTCTATTAGTTGTCTTTCCGTAGTTTCAGGCAAGTCAAGGTAGAGGTTATTTTCTCGTTGAGGTGGCACTTTTCATCATGGACGGATTGCATAAACGTAGCTTTTCAGCTCGCCGAAGTCCAATCTGGGATCCCAATTCTAATACAAAATCGTTATTTTATGATAAATATGCATTTTTTTCGCATTCTTGTTCGCAGAGTATAGTTTCCTAGACAATTACAAAACGTTACTGTGCAAAAATATTAAATTTGAACATTGGGGGCCGCTCTTCAAAAAAGGTGCCAATTTGCTTCCAATGTGTTGTATTGTATGTGTGTTTGTGTTTGCGAATGGGTGTGTGTGTCATTAGGTGGCTAAGGTGTATCATCCCTACCTCCCAATAAACCACTGACTTATGTGTTATACATACCAACTCACACACTAGTTACAGTAACTGGCAGGGTCCGAAAAAGGTTAAAAGTAAACCTATGATAGATTCATCCCATCGTGTCACCAAAGGAGGAAAGTTTTGGACAGCGTCGGATTCGTTGAGAGAAGATGCAGACAAAAAGAAAATATATGGCCCGATTCACTTGGGGTTTCTTAGACCATACCCTGACGTACAGTTTCTAGCCGATATCCCGGGAGGGAACTGAGGTCGTGATGGGAGGGAAGAGGGGAACAAGGAAAAGTCGCAAATTGGGATAGCACGCTACGGGGGTTGTCGCTGTCCGGCTCATATTTCGTGCCCATATGAAGTCTTTGTTTGATGATTGTCATCCTACTTCTGGACATTGTTGCATTTTCTCAATTAAACACAGTGAGTTTTGGTGAGATTTAGCTGTGCTAGGGTTTAAGATAATCTGCCTTTCATGTTTCCATCATTTTCAAGCGAGTGGCAAGATGGTTCCTTCGTAGCCAAACATTTGGGGGGGCGCTCAAAAGTTTCGGTAACATTCAACTCGTCTGTTACCACATTGATATACTAAGCACATATGATTATTCAGAATGTTTGGGCATGTCCATGTAGCTACAATGCGCATGTTGGCTGAATGATTTCATTAATTAAGCATAGCATTGAATGTTTCTGTTTTCTCTGCTATCGGACAATGTTGTCATAGATTTAGCTTTAAATTTTTATTCCACCACTGCGCATCCCCTCTTCATGCTATACCTTTGGAAAAGTACTATAGGTGACACGATGGGTTAATCTACAAAGCCGATCGATCACCCTAGGCCTGTACCAGAGATTGTTTTGAAATCAATCCCATAATGACTTGCAATGTGCTATACTGTCTCTGTACAATACATGTCAGCCAGTACTTAGGGATAAAAGTGTTCAGAAAAATTAAGACCACAAGACATTTTAAACGATCCTGCAAAAATTCCCTAAGTACTAAACACTTTGGGGCTAAAATGGCCTTAAAAAGGGGTTTTAATGTGTTAAGAATATATTTTTTGTGGGATCACACATACCGCTATGGAGGTGAAATTTCCCAAACTGGGTGCATTGTGGATTGACTCAATACAACCCGCATCAAACTAATTGAAAAGAACATTGACTTGCGGTTGGCACTTTATTAGAGACATAATCAAGCGTGTAATAATCAAGCAGCTAACGACTAATCAACCAAGCCATAATCAAACATCTGCACACAGAACATGACTGCTACTGACATATCCTTAAAGATACTAACCACTTTTTTTTCTGAAAGCAGCACACTTGGGCACTTACCTTACTCTTTCTACCTTCTACCATGACAATTTTGAAATGACTTCTAAAAAGCCCTGCCGTCTTTGGGAAGCCTCTTCGGGGAGGGCGCCAAGAAATCCCAATTGACACAGATGTCGTCCATTGGTTTTTTAACCATAAAGCTAAATCTTGACGAAAAAGTCGGACAATTTTTATATGGGTGTCAAGGAATATTTTCGTCTTTCAAACTCACTGAATGGGGTTTTTGGGTTTGCACTCCTTATTGCTGTGATTTCTTTTTTGAATGACATTTTTGGTAGAGTTTGCTAGAATGAATGATGCTTGGCTGCCACTGAGCCTGCATCTTACCTTATTTGCTGGTGTCCTCATTATTTGTTGGCATCTTCATTGTGGACTCTCCCCCTCAAGTATGCATTACCAGTGGATGAAATTACAATAACCCAACCACCATGACGGTAAATTTAATGCTATTGGGCAGGTTAAATGTGCTTGTGTTCCGATTTCGTCTATTGTTTTATCTACTTGATATGTAAGCCTGACACTTGTATACACTGGGCACCAAGCATCGTGGGAAACAATCTTTGTGGTTTTGATTAGATACTGCATATGGCAACGCCCTATTCTCTACTGTGGCTAATATTGACGAGTTAAAACCTTAAACGCAGTTTTTTGTTGGGATCCATGGACCGGAATAGATTTCAAATAACGGGACAATAATTTTCATTCCGTGATACGGAAAACGTTAAAATTCACGATTTGGAAAAGAAAACGGAACTTCTAGTTTTACAACCAAACACCATACAAAATCAGCTGAATTACAAGGAATTATTTTGCTTTTTGTAAATGACAATAGGATTTTTTGTGGGATCACCTTTTGAGGTGAAATTTTCCCCCCCAAACTGGTGCAATTGTGGGATTGATTTCAATTCAAACCGAATCAAAACAATTGAAAAGGAAATTGACCTTGGAGGCAACTTAATAAGGAGAAAATCAAGCGTGTAATATCAAGCATGCTACACTCATCAGCAATCATCATAAAACATCCTGCCCACAAACGATAATAAACATGTCTGCTACATGACTTCTTAACGACGACTACACTGTTTTTTTAAAGAAGCAGCACCCTTGGGGCACTACCCTTTCTAACGCCTGACCAGATTTTGAAAGACTTCTAAAAGACCTGCATCATTTTGTAAGACTTTCTTTCTTATTTTGTCTGGTGCCCTCTATTTTTGCCATGCTTTATATGTGGAATCTCCCCCATCAAGTTGCATCATCATGGCCTCCTCCTCAAGCGACATTTCTAAAGCGCCCACATTAAAGTAGGTCGCAATGCCCGGGCAATTGCTATGAGATCCGTAATGTTGCCCATGCACATGATTCCCCCTCTCCACGCTGAAGACAAATCCAAAGGAACGTCCACAGCCGTTGGTGTATCATAGACTGTTTCAGCCACTTATTTCAGTATTGACAGAAAACGATAATTAAGAGTGAGCAATGCAATTATATGTCTTAATTGAAGATAGTTGTGATGGATTACTTAGAATTTTTGGAAATTGAAGACAAA
The DNA here is from genome assembly GCA_023653785.1 of Ophioderma brevispina. Classification (NCBI taxonomy): domain Eukaryota; kingdom Metazoa; phylum Echinodermata; class Ophiuroidea; order Amphilepidida; family Ophiodermatidae; genus Ophioderma; species Ophioderma brevispina. Next base: position 10,204 of record JAMKCH010018696.1, read on the forward strand.
TTGCCCCTTGGTTGGAAAAAAACTAAGGAATTGGTGGAAATTCTGCTGGAAAATCCAATATGTTGGCTATTATATTTGCTGTCTATAGGCATTACAAATATGGTCAAAAAATGATACTAAGTTGACGCCATGCAATTATCATTCGTATTTTTTGAAAGATAATTGTATAACAATTAATTACAGGCTTAAAAAATTGAAGACAGAATATTGCCCTTGTGTTAAAAACATTACAATTATTTGTATTCAGTTTAAAATCCATATTGCTGCTATGAACAAATTCGCGGGGTCTAACGCCTGTGCGGCGTCGAGAACCGATACAGTTTGGTGCCATCAGCGTCGCCATGAGTTGCCAACTGGTGTGAGTAGAGCAGTCAGTTCCTACGGGACTTCCAACTCCGATTTATATCCTCAGGGTTGGTCTCCCCCAAGCCTTTCCTTCCTGCAACAGTAAGTCTAGAAGGCAGCAGATACTATAAAGTCTGGAACACACTGGCCGTTGAACCTGGCGGTTTCTCTTTTCTCCGCCTTAATGCTGGTATGTTCAGCAGCATGTAGGTTATTTAATTGCCTTACACTTCCTTTCGCCTTAGAGCAGGGATCCTAAATAAATCGGGATAGGACACTCGATCAAGAGAATGGATGCGTACTGCACACTGATCTGGCATGAATCTTAGCTTATAGTTCGCCAAACAGTGCGTGGCGCTATTACTCTACGTCATCCCCCCCCGGTTGACGTCATGTGTGACGTTTATGCATATAATTATGTTAGCGTATCGAAAATTGGTGGCCGCGATCACCATCGATCGAATTGGTCTATGGGCATTTGTACAGCAGTTTCCAACCGCGCCTCTGCTTAAGTTTAGGCCAAGAGAGGATACCAGTAGCTTCCCACGCTGCCGTTGCTTCCATTGGGGGTTTTTGTGCAGTTGCCATGTGGATCGTTGGGGATGAAACGCTCTTGAAATCAAGTTTGTGATCAGTGCTGTCAATTTTGCCATGTTTCATCACTGGCGACCCACATCAGTACCTGTGGCCTGGGCCTCATTGATTGGGGGCATTGCGTTGGGGAAGCTATGGAAGTATCATTACCAGTCGATGAAATTACAATAAACCCACCAGCCAGTGATGGGTAAATTTGCTATTGGGTGGGCAGGTTTAAATGTGCTTGTTCTGATTTCCTGTCTAGTGTTTTATCTTCTTGGTATGAAAGCCTGACACTTGTATACACTGGCCACCAGCATCCGTGGGGAAAGCAAAGCTTGCGGTTTTTTTGAATGATATATATGCATATATGCACATGCTAATGCCCTTGCACTACTGTGCTAATATTGATGGTAAACCTCAAAACGGCATTTTTTTTGTCGGGATCAGGGGAACCGGAATAGATTTAAAAAGCTGCTAATTTCAGGCATACAAGAGAACAAAATATGGCCTTTCAAATCAATCCGATATTAAAATTTGATGCACTTCTGGGTCCCAAAGACAATCGGAACAAACACCCTTTAAAGCAAATAATAGCCAAATATTTTTGAAGAGTGCCCAAATTTGTCAAATTTGTAAGTGTTATATTAATGGCACAGTTCTGTTGGCAGTTGGGTCCAGTGAACTATACCTGTGAACGGTCACGCTCAAAGTGGTTAAGGAGTTTGGTTAAGTCCACCAGGAGTCAAAAAACAAATGATTGTTCTGTTTGCAAATATTATTAATGTATACATAATTAGGGCTTTCTACAGCTCCGCCAAATGGAGGCAATTAATCTTTTGCTAAGACCAATGCAGAGCTATAGTTTGGTTACACTGTTTGTAAGAGGAACACCACACCCACTGACACACAAATCTGTTTATGTAGTCACTGTTCTGAGACCATATTCGCGATCTCTCTTGAATAACGGTCTCTGTATACAGACCGACATGGTTTGCTCCCGGGAAATCCTGTGCCACCGCATTAAACGAAGCTCTCTGTGAATGGAACCGAATTTTAGATCGTCGTACATCTCCCACTGCCCCGTTATCGAGCTTGTTTCAGTTGATTATAGCCGTGCTTTTGATTCCATCTCTCATGTAGTTCTTCTGGTAAACTTACAACATACAACCGTACTTACGGCTTCAGAGGTCCACTGCTACTTAAATTGATCTCCTCCTTTATTGTAATCGGTTCAAGAGTCGTTTTTCGGGGTTTTATGTCCGATTTTGTGACAGTCCTCTCGGGCGTTCCTCAAGGTTCGTCTTGGGGTCGCTACTTTTCAATATCTATATTAATGACTCCCATCTTCATCTCCATTCAAAATTGTCCCCATACGCAGACGATACTTTTTTATTTCGTGTAATAAATGATGTTTCTGGATTGCCATACTTCCAAAAATGACTTGTTCCACTCTAAATTGGGTGGTCAGAAAACATGCTCTTTACCTGAATCCACAGAAATGCCAAGTTCAATGTTATCTCACGTCGTAAAAATAAACCTTCTGCAACTTATTTTGTGTCAAATACACAACTCTCCCAAGTCCACAGTCTCCGCCTTCTTGGAGTTCAAATGCTTCTGGACCTTACTTGGAATGAAACATGTGTTTCTACTAATTGTTGACAAAAAGTGCAATATTGTTAGGGTTTCTCAGAACTGTTGGTGGCAAGCAGACCAAAAATTCTTCTCACATTGTAGCGGTCACTTGTCTTGCCCATTATTGATTTTTTGTTCTCCCTGCCTTTTTTATATTTAATATCGCAAGAATCACATAAATTTGTGTTGTAACACATTCAACAAAGACGGGCAAAATAGATCATCTTTCTGGGCTTGGGTCAAAAAAGGGGGGACCAATCGTAACGGGAGCGTTTACACAGCAGCTTAATCTCATGGATTTGAAACTAACCGTAAAATTATTTATCTATCTGCTTTGCAATGTAGTTGGTATTACAATTGTAGTACATTTGATTTCAGTAATTGGTCCTTAAGAGTCGTCATACGGAGGATCTCTTTGTTAACCACCATATCCCACACAAAAAACTGACAGTTTCCAAGCATTGGATATTAAAATATCTGTTAATTTTCCCTCCTTTGTGGTCTGGGGTCCAAATTCAATTAGGGAATATTTCATTCATTCTCAACACTCTGGCAGCAATCTTTAAAAACACTCAAAAAGTATTACACAATTGAGTATTGAAGAGATGGACTTATAACAAATAATCTTTGCAATTTTAATAATTTTGTTATTTTATTGTATTTCATTTTAAGGGTGTTTCCATGGGTGACACCCTTTTCGGACGTGCTTTCTGGCGCGCCTAATGGGTTCGGAGCCTGACGGACCTTAGCGAATAGGCCACAACGTTTATGTGGTTTGTTCCGTGTGGGGTTTCCGAATTCGTGGGTGTCGGAAGTGGTTTCGAGGGGTGTCACCTTAATGGAAGCACCCTTTTATTTTATTTACAAGTTTCTTCTTGCTTCCCCCTCAGTTGCCCACTTCCTAGTCTGTGATTAATAAGCATGATGTGGTGTGGTGTGTGTGCGTGGTGTGTGTGTGTGCGCGTCATGTTGTGTGTGGTGTGCGTGTGTGGTTTTGTGGTATACCAGACTGGAAGGGCCCCAGAGTGTGAAATACCTTTAGTGTGCAATATTTTTACATGTAATGTGTTGGTATTTGTGTGGCATCAGTGGGTTTTGGTGGAGTCACACCCCTCTGTGTACAGCGACTTGTTGCTTCTTCGAACTTCACCAGCTGAGCCTCTGTGCAACTTTATTTTTATGTTCTTCATCTGCTTTTATTTGTATATATAATTTCTTTGGATGTAATTTTTAGCCAAATGTTTAATAAATAAATAATGTAATTTTTGATGATATTGTGAGTTTGTTTTTTGTTTTGCATAAGAGAAGATTTCATTAGCTTCACACACTGCATTGCTTCCAAAGAGGTTTTTGTACAGCTAACCGATGTGAATCGTTAGAGATGAAATATGCTAAATTGACAGTACTGATCACAAACTTGCATTTTAAAAATGTTTCAATCTCTAACGATTCACATGACTACCTGTGAAACATAAACTTCCACTGAAAGCAATGCATTGAGGGAAGCAACTGATATCTTCTCTTATATAGAATCATCAACTTTCAATAAGCCACGCCTCCATGTGAAAGAGAAAAATTGTTTTTTGTGGAGTTTTGCACGCAATGTATTGATGAGGAAAATCTAGCCATACCTAACTTGTCTAAGTTAGAAATCTTTCTCAAAGTAAAGTCAGTGAAACGTGCCAAACTCTTACGTAAAAATCTGCGTATTATACATAGTGCTTCATGCCAAAAGAAAAAGCACAAGATAAACACGTGCCAATAGCAAGAGGTTCCATCACAATACTTTGTTTCTGGATTTTGCAGAGAATAACACACCTGTCTATTAAGGGGAATCCAGGTCAGTCGGCCCCATAGATTACAGTAAATTTGCTAGGTATGATATCAGATCATGACTTAACAGGATGGATATTCTGTAATCTTAATTATTATTATTACTTGAATATGTATTGAATATTTTGCTTTTTGTTCCTTCTGTCCTTTAAGTCTTTTATTTGTTGTTGTGAGCCTTCATGTATGGAACTTTCATGTAGATGTCATTGGATAGCGATGGGTATCTTGGGAAAAATGTTCAAGTATGTGTTGCTGGGATGTTCCCCTTGTAGAGGTCTTAAAAGGTGCAGGGCCAACCAGGACATCTCAAGTAGATAGCACACAAGGATCGGCCTATCTTGAGTAGATAGCACACACGGGATCAGTCTATATTGAGTAGATAGCACACAAGGGATCCCCAGTCCTATCTTGTGTAGATAGACAACAAGGATTCTGTCATATCTTGAAGTAGCTAGCAAACAGGGATCTGTCCATCTGAGTAGTAGCACACAAGGATCGATCATATATTGAGTAGATATTAACACAATGATGTCCTATTTGAGTAGGATAGCACACTGGATCGGTCATATATTGAGAAAGGATAGAACACAAGGATCTGCACTATCTCTAGTAGACTAGAATTACAGGATCTGTCCTATCTAGAGTAGATAGTACACAGGTTCTTTACTATTTGAGTAGATGGCACACAGGATCTGTCCGTCTGAGTAAGATATCACACAAGGATCTGTCCTATATTGAGTAGATATCACACAATGGTGTCCGCTTATGAGTAGATAGCACACAAGGATCTGGCCTATCTATCGAAGATAGCACACAAGGATTCTGTCTATCTCTAGTAGATACGCATACAGGATCTGTCCTATCTCAAGTAGATAGCACACAAAGGAGCTGTCCTATTCTTGAGTAGCTAGCACACAAGGATCGTCCATCTGAGTAGAATCACCACAAGAATTCTGTCATATCTTGAGTAGATAGCACACAAGGATCTGTCCTAGCTTGAGTAGATAGCACACAAGGAACTGTCCCTATGTTGAATAGATAACACACAAGGACTCTGTCCTATCTGAGGAGAGTAGATAGCACACAAGGATCTGTTGCATCTCGACAGATAGCACACAAGGATCATCTGTCCTATCTTGAGTAGATGGCACAAAAGGATCTGTCCTATCTTTAGTAGATAGCACACACGGAATCTGCCCTATTGAGTAGGAGATAGAACAAAAGGATCTGTCCTATCTTGAGTAGGTAGCACACAATGATCTGTCCTATCTTGAGAGATGCACACAAGGATCTGCCCGATTCTTGAGTAGATAGCACACAAGGATTGTCCATCTTGAGGTAGATAGCACACAAGGGTCTGCCTATCTGAGTAGGTAGCACACAATGATCTGTCCTATCTTGAGTAGGGAGCACACAAGGATCTGTCCTATCTTGAGTAGGCAGGTAGCACACAAGGATATGTCCTTGTGTTGAATAGATAACACACAAGGACCTGTCCTATCTTGAGTAGACAGCACCACGGATTGTCCTATCTGAGTAAATAGACACAAGGATCTGCAATAAAGTGGTAGATTAGAACACAGGATCTGCTTATCTTGAGGTAGATAGCACACAAGGATCGTGTACTCTATGGATAGATAGCCCACAAGGATCTGTACTATCTTGAGTAAATAGCACACAAGGATCTGACATATCTTGAGAGATAGCACCAAGGATCTGTTCCTATCTTGAGTAGATAGCCACAAGGGTCTGCCCTATCGTGAGTAGATCGCCACACAATGGATCTGTCCTATCTTGAGTAGATAACAAAAGGATCTGACCTTCTTGAGGAGGTAGTCACACAATGATTGTCCTGTGTTGATAGATAACACACAAGGACCTGTCCTCAAGGATCTGTCCTATCTTTATTTCCTTGAGTAGATAGCACACCAGGATCTGGCCTATCTTGAGGTAAAGAGCACACAGGATCTGCCCTAATGTGAGCAGATAGCACAGAAGGAGATCTGTCCTTTCTTGAGTAGATAGCACATAAGGATCTGTCCTATCTTGAGTAGATGGCACAAACGGACTGTCCTATCTTGAGTAGATATCAACAAGGATTGTCCTATATGAGTAGATCTCACACAATGAGTCCTATTATGAGTAGATAGCATCAAGGATCTGTCCTATCTTTAGTAGATAGCACACAAGGTTATGCTATCTTGAGTAGATGGCACACAAGGATCTGGTCCGTCTTGAGAGATAGCACACAAGGAAATCTGTACGATATTGAGAGATATAAACAAAATGGTGTCTATTATGAGTAGATAACACACAAGGATCTGTCCTATCTATAGAAGATAGCACACAAGGATTTGTCCTATCTCTAGTAGATAGCAGTACAGGATCGTCCTATCTCAAGTAGATAGCACACAAGGATCTGTCCTATCTTGAGTAGATGGCACAAAAGGATCTGTCCTATCTTTAGTAGATATCACACAAGAATCTGTTATATCTGCGTAGATAGCAACAAGATCTGCTTCCTATGTTGAAAGATAACCACACAAGGGACTGTCTCAAGGGATATGTCTATCTTGAGTAGAGTAGATAGCACAACAAGGATCTGTCGCTATCTCGATCAGATAGCAGTCACACCCACCCCCCCAACAAAAGGATCTGGTCCTATCTGAGTAGTAGCACCAAGGATCTGTCCTATTGAGTAATAGGCCACAAGGAATCTGCCATCATAACGTGAGTAGATAGCACATAAGGATCTGCCCTATCTTGAGTAGATAGCACACAAGGATCTGTCCTATCTTGAGTAGATATCAACAATGATTCTGTCCTATCCTGAGTAGATAGACACAAGGATCTGACCTATCTTGAGGGTTAAGATAGGCACACAAGGATCTGTCCTATCTTGAGTAGATAGCACAACAAGGATTGTCATATCTTGAGGTCGATACCACACAAGGATCTGTCCTATATTGAGTAGGGAGCACACAAGGATCTGTCCTGTGTTGAAAGCATAAACACACAAGGACTGTCCTGATATTGAGTAGACAGCACAAAAGGATATGTCCTATCTTGAAGTTAAATAGCACACAAGGATTGCCCATAAGTGAGTAGATAGCACAAAGGACTGCCCTATCTGAGAGTAATAGCAAACAAGGATCTGTCCGATCTTGAGTAGATAGCACACAAGGATCTGTACTATCTTGAGTAGTGCACACAAGGAATTCTGTCCTGTCTGAGTAGATAGCACACAAGGATTCTGGTCCTTATTGCAGTAGATATCACACCAATGGGTCCTATAGGAGTAGATAGCACACAGGATCGTCCTATCTATAGAAGATAGCACAACGGATCTGTCCCATCTCTAGGAGATAGCACACAAAGGATATGTGTTACTATCTTGAGTAGATAGCACACCAGGGTTCTGCCCTATCTTGCGGAAGATAGCACACAACGGATCTGTCATATCTGGAGTCGAAGCACACAAGGATTGACCTATCTTGCGGAGGTAGACACAATGATCTGTCCTGTGTTGAATAGATAACACACAAGGACTGTCCTCAGGATCATCCTATCTTGAGTAGACGCACACAAGGATCTGTCCTATCTTGAGTAAAGAGCACACAAGGATCTGCCTAATGTGAGAGATAGCACACATAAGGATCTGCCCTATCTTGAGTAGAGAGCACACAAGGATCTGTCCTATTTTGAGTAGAGGGCACAAAAAGGATCTGTCCGATTCTGAGGAGATATTAACAAAAGGATCTGTCCTTCTGGGGAAGGGGAGGTTACATAGCACACAAGGATCTGTCCTATCTTGAGTAGAGAGCACACAAAGGATATGCCCGATTCTTGAGTAGATAGCACATAAGGAACTGTCATATCTTGAGTAGATAGCACACAAGGATCTGCCCTATCTTGAGTAGATAGCACACAAGGATCTGTCCTATCTGAGAGTACAGAGCACCCACAAGGGTCTGTCCTATCTTGAGTAGAGAGCACACAAGGATCTGCCCTATCTTGAGTAGATAGCACACCAGGAATGTTCCTATCTGAGTAGATCGCTTTCCAAGGATCTGCCTTATAATGAGTAGATAGCACAAGGAATGTAATCTTCAAGGGTTACATTCTTCAAACTCGTGTGCAGTCTGATTACAGTGATTCCCTTGACCAATACAGGTACAGAAAATGCTTTGCTTAAATCTTAGTGTATTCATAGATAGGATTCACAGAGGCTTGTATTGAGTTCCATTTCCACAAACAATGCAGTGGTTTGAGAAATTTCACTCAAAATAAGGTTCGTGATCCCACAAAAATTCCTTTATTAATAATCCCTGAATTTCACACTCTTTTAGCCCCACCAATGACCGGAGTGGAAGTCCGGTACGATATAGCCCTTTGCCTCTTTCGAACAGATTCTTTCACTAGTAAACACAACAGATCTGGGAAACACCACACCCAAATATATGATTATCTTTTTTAGTGCGATAATAGTTCTCAGCAAGCTCACACAATATACTTAACCCCCAGAGCACTCATTGCCTTCAGTAACAGTAATGTCTGCTTGGCTAATAAATTCATATGTTAATTTCAATAACAATTGAAATGCAGCTTTCAAATATTGAAGCTGTAGCTCTTTCAGCCCTACCACCATGTTGCTCAAGTGGCTAAAAAAACATTACTGAGATTCAATTACAGGTGCAAGAAGAGATTTAAAGTCATCCATATTTTCTGTGTATGTACGTATTATAAGATTAAATGCTCCAATGATTCCCTACCTTTTCTTTGGGTTACAGAAATAATTAAAATGAAAACAAAGGTTGATTTGTTAAAATGTTATATTTCAGTAGAAAACATACGCTGAAAGTTTTGATTTGTCCTATACAAAATAAGAAATTCACAATTTTCGTACAAAGAAACCGTTCTCAGCTTCTAATCCTTACAGATGGGGATATTTTGATAACAAGCTTTACACCAGTGCGGAAAAACAGATTTCAAATTTTTTCGGGACATCTTTATTTGAAACTCCTCTCATTGCACCTTTAAGTCAATCCGCACGTAGTACTCATGATGTTAAAGGAAATAACAACCCGAACTTTTAATAACAGTTTTGCCAATGTGATTAAAATGATATCTCTTTACTCCAATGGCTACTGTGGGAAAACCATACCGTTACCCATGTTGTCATTAGATACATATGCACAAAAACACACTAAGTTCGGTCTATTGTAATGACATTTTCAGGCCAACGCACTGGCGGAGCGCTACGTACACGACAAAGTTAGTAATAGGCGTATCTTGTTCCGAAAAACAAGGCATTGGTTTATAACGTATGTTTTGGCATTTTGAAAATGAAACACAATTACCTGGCCCATGCTGAGAGAACAATATCCACTTGTTGCCTCGACATGAGGCATTAAAAATTATGATGAGGCAAGCATTATTATTAGCTTTTAATGTGTGGCATTTGAGGATATTATTTTTTTTTAAATACTGGGTCATCCAATGATCTTTTTGTTAGAATTCTGAAGCTGTGATTTGCTTATTTTGCTTTTTACCCATATACAGTGTGAGTCAAAAAGACGGTCCTATTCTTTTTGACTCACACTGTATTTCAGGGTCGGTGACCCCATCAATAACCTCATCTCTCCCCCACACTTTATTCATCAAATGGAAGATTTTGATATCAGAAAAAAAAATCATATTTTTCTCATTACCCCAGTGAAATTTGAGGCCCACAAACTGTTTCCTTTTAATGTTATGAACAAAAATGTCTCCAAATGTGGTATTAACACACACTCTTCTATGGGGCAATTTAGTACACATTTTGCCTCTACTATCCAAAACCCCTCAATATTTGAAATGTGGTGTTTTGTTTTCTGTCATTCAAATTTTGTGCCCCCATGTGTGACCTTTGACTTCAGATTTGTCTGTGTTCAGGTCAGTGGTCCTTTCGACCAAATTTGGTGGTCATAGTGCATTTCTATGCAAACTGACCTCTAGATGTCCTTTGACCTTTTGGGTCACTGTGAAATCCTAATAGCAAATTCAGACTGTCCTCCCCTCATGCCAAATATCAGCTCCATATGTCAAAGCATAACGAAATGCATAGCCAGACAGACAGACAGATATCATTTTTTGTAATCGTGTTGCCAAGAAAACACTTCATTATCAACTTTCAAAATTTTATTGCCTAAAATTAGAGCAAAACTTTATTTTCACTACATGATATTTTCACAGCTTGATACTCCTTTAACTGGCAGCAGGCTGAAAATATTCAGGATTAGTGAAGAGTTTCAATATACACACAATTTGAGTAGCATTGTAACTGTCAACATCTGTTCATGCTCTAAAAATTCACAAACATACACTGAACACAAAAAAAACCCACCAAACTGACCTATATTTCATGCTGATCGCAGCCTGGCACAGCAAAACAACATTTGCTTCCATAAATTTTTCACAGCATGATGATTCAAGGCATAGAGATATTTTGCACATATCCCAACCCATACATCTTCATTTCAGAGTCAATTTTGCCTCCAATAATCAGAGACATCAACATCATCTTTGGCATTATTCGTAGAGTTAAGTATTATCTGCCCAAAAAAAGCTTGAATATGCTTGCCGATGCACTTGTAATTCCAGACTTTGATTATTGTAGTGCTGTATGGTCAAACTGTAATGCTAATTTATCTAATTCTCTTCAAATACTTCATAATAGACTTGCTAGAATATTGCTTAGTGCTGATATCAGAACTCCTGTTGCTGACCTAATGCATTCCCTAAATTGGTGTAAACTTGATAAAAGGTGGGAAAAACATCTTGTTATTCTTGTCTTAATGTCTCAATGGTTCTGCCCCACTTTGAGTTCCAAGTTTTCTTTTGTTGAGCATATGCATAATAAATGCACTCGTAGCCAAAGTTCCAAAACTCTTGTTGTCCCTCTTTGGAACAATACTCAAGGTAAGCGTTCCTTCTATTATAGAGGAGCTAAGGCACGGAACAAAACTTGAAAATCATGGTCCGGAAGGAATTAGAAGCATGAATTTAAACATGTTTAAAAGTGCATTCTGTAAGTTAATTATACACTTCAGGCTTTTGTCAATTCATTTACATGTATTTAGAGAATGCAAGCTTACATTGCAAGTACATTGTATTATACTTGTACATGTAGTGTGAAGTTACTTTTTTTTTTTTTTTTTTTTTTTGTGTGCTGTGGTTATGTGCAAGTTTGGTGTATGGATGTGTTACATTGTGTGTGTGTGTGTTGTGTGTGTCATGTGCGTGGTTTGTGCCATGCGTGCATGTGCCCATTAAGTGAACAAAGCGAGGGTGTAAGCATACGAGTTGGGTAGTGAGAGTAAATAATTTACACAATTATGCTGTCTGTTCTGTACATAATTTGCTATTTTGTTTTTATTATTTTAAATGTACATGTATGTAAATGTTGGTGCAGGGCCTTCTTGGAGCTCAGTACTAGATACTGAAGAAGTTACCCTGGATAAAGAAAGATTAAATAATAACATTTTAGAAGCTTGGTGTTGCTTCTTAATTTTCACACTCTCTAAAACCCTGCGATAGTGACACATTTGAATGAGTGTTGAACATTTCTCCAAGCATTTTAGATTATAAAGGTGGAATGTGGTTTACAGGTGATGTTCGGTTTGCTAAACATGAAGGTTAAACACAGGCGGGTTGAAACCAGGGGGTGTATTGAGTCAATCCCACCCAATACACCAGTTGTGGGAAATTTCAATTCAATAAGGTCATGTGAATCCTCAAAAATCCCATCTTTCCACATAACAACCCTGGACTTTTTGCTCATTTTAACCCACAAAGCATTAGCACTTAGGGACATTTTTAGCATGGATCATGAAATGTTTTGTGGTCCTCTTAAACTTTCTGGAGATGAGTGAGTGAGTATTAAAGTTTAAGACAACTCAACACAATATATATCGTGTCATGACATTTTGTCATATAACATTAAATATAAAAAACAAGCAAATTAAAACTTCATTTCAATTCAAATTACAATTAACCATTAAAAAGGATACCACATCATACAGTTGAAAACAGAGCACAACTATCCATGTATAAAACAAGATAACCAACTAATTGCAAAAGATTTTTTCCTTAGAAAAACAGGCATCAATAAAAACAAGTTCAAAAGATGTACTGATAAATTTAAAAACTATACCACATCTAGACTGATGACGAAGGTCATCACTCATCATGTACCAAGCAAAAACTTCAACTTCAAATTTACAGATTAACGACAATCACATCAGAAAATGCAAACATGAGATCCCCTTTACAGAACAAAATCGATTGTCTCATACATGTACATTTTATAAATGGCTTCCAATACACTTGGGCATTATGCCCAAACAGATAGATTTTAAATTACACTCAACAATTATACAGTAGGGGAAAACCCTAATACATGTACCTATTTACTCTACAAAAAAAATAAAAGGTGGTTTACATTATATACAATTTCACTTGCATAAAAGTTTGTTTCATGTTAATTGATTTAATAGCTACATGCTACTTTTAAACGAAGTAATACAACAGAACATCCTAATAATACAATTACGCAGTCGAAATCATTACACATTATCCTATTCCTTAAATTAAAATACCACCGGTCCTGTTCAAATAAACAGACGATGTTGCCCTTTTAGTCGCCTTTTACGACCTGCAGGGGAACACATGGGCCAATTCTTAACCCAGAACCGCAGGGGTCCCTTTTAGTCTCCTTTTATGACATGCAGGGGGAACACATCGGGCCAATTAAACCCCGAACCGCAGGGGGCTCTAATTCTTGAATACTTAAACCCTAATGAAACGCGCCAATTATGTATATGTGATAGCACAGTAAGTCAGTGGCTTAGAGATGGTCATAAAATGCCTGGAGGTCATGTTGGGATTGGAAAGCCATCTAAAAACATTATCAGCAAAAGACTAGGCTTGTGGGACTATTTTTAGAGTTTTTTTTCATGCTGGATTCTGAATATGCACTGGACAACATAATAATTTTGACCTTTTTGAAACAAAAATTTGACAAATTTTTGATCGTTTAGTGACTAGAGTGCACTTGGCCGTTGTTCAAAAGGATTAGTACTGACATGTGTTTTGTAACAGTACAGTATAGGCACATTGCAATGCATTATGGATTGGTTCAAAAAACTCTAGGTAACACCCTTACTTATCCCCAAGACCATGCAAAGAGAACACACAACAGCTACTTTTATTGTATCCTTTTTAAAGGGGATGACCTGATTTAATTAACGTAGTTTTCATCTTGCTGATGACCCTTGATCCCCAAAACCCCAAGTATGTGTAACGTGTTTGGGTGGTCTCGATATTTCAATCCATTTTGATGTGAGAGTTAAAATCATGATCACTGCCGAGTAGTGTAAAATAATATTAGTCGGCCCAAACTGTGCAAAACTTCGCTCCTAACATCGCACATTCACATCTTTTAGGACCAAGAGATTTCGCCAGGGTAAATGAAAAAAAACTAGTAGCTTTTCTTCCGACACCAAAAATATTGACCACTTGATTAAAATCTAGCGTTCTGTAGTCCTAAAAACACCAAAGAAAAATAGTATTTGTACACAATTTTGTTTTAAAGCTTTTATATACAAAAGCCCTCACCCGAAATGATTAAGACCAAATCAGCTTCCTTATGGGAAACAGAACGATTTATAAATTAACGTCGTACGGCGACGCTTAATTCGCAGACGACAAAAAATGGCGTTTAACACAAAACACACACGCTGTATGCATGGTTCCACGGCTATGCACACTGTTTTGACCGGTCTATTAACTTTGTGGTTTTATATCAGTGAGTACGAGTCAAAAATATTCATGTATAATATACACATTTGTTGATTACAGATATGGAAAAACTTAAAATGTTTGGCCTACAAATACCTGGATGCTTTATACCGTCATGAGCAATGTCCTTCTGTTTGGGTTGTTATTTTAGTGTAAAATATATCTATGTCCTTCCAATGGCCTAGATATCATTTGAGAGCAATTTGAAGAAAATTTCAATTTTGTGAAAATGTTGCCAGTGCCGCTTTTTAAGTTTGAGTACGTGTGTCGGGGGCTGCCATTTATATTTGCATGTCTAATTGCACACCATCTGACGGCCATAATCACACATTGTGTCAGAAATCAACAGGAACAGGCCTACGGAACGACAACACGGTAGGATATTATATACTTCTCGTGTAGATATCATTTGTTTTCAGCGTGCATTATTTTTCACGAATGCACTGGGCTCCGTCAGATAATGCACAGGTCGTCAGATAATGCACAGGTCGTCAGATAATGCACAGGTCGTCAGATAATGCACAGGTCGTCAGATAATGCACAGGTCAGCAGATAATGCACGGGGTCACACCAAGTCACAAAAACTCTATTAGCTACTAGAAATACCGTCAATCATTTTGATATGGACTGACTGCTCAAAATCAAAAAGTAACATTGCCTGCTCGATATAATTACCCTCTCGACTTAGTATCTACCAATCTCATGGTGTCAGTCTAACTTAAAGTATTGTGTTGAAAAAAATATTGTTCTCGTTTAAAGATTAGGTGAATTAACGTGCGCAGACCATTCAAAATAATGTGATTTTGTACTGTTTCTTTCCGAATCGCGTATATCTTAATTAAAGGACGTTTGACATAAAATATTGATCTTAAATTAAAATTCCTTATGTTATAATTGTCAAATTAGAAAGACTTTTCAGAAAGTTTTTACCTGCTCTGCGATACTGAACTTCCCTACCTTTGTGCCGTGAAGTCACGCGACGAGACTTGTGGGCGCACCAGTAAACCGCACGCGCAGGCTTAAAGCGACGGCGTTTTACACTCGCGCCCACAAAGATGGCATACATTGCCGCGTGCGTACAAGCTGCGTCAATGTTATGACATAACTGCACGGAGGGTAGAGAAATGGAGAATATATCATGTTGATATATAATAGTCGGCCCATGAGAATAAGTGTACTTCAAGAAACCCCAAAATCAAAATTCACAGATAAAATTGTTTTCAATGCCGAAACCAGTCATTGTTTTGTACATACATGTCTCGTTGGGTCTTTAACATCTAATACGGTGGGCATTGGCATTGTTTTAGAAAGAAAATTCATATGCCTGTATATGCAAAATCGTCATGAGGGGTTTGTTTGGAAAAAAGTAAGGCATGCGAAAAGTCTATCTTTCTTTCAATTTCATGACGCGGTTAATCATAATGGGTTGTTTGGAAACTGCCAGGGAGGTGCGAGAAGATTAGCCACTCTAAGCGTTTAGAGAGTCTGATTTTTCTCGCATTCCAGTATTTTTCAAACCAACTAATCAACACCATGAATTGCGTAGGTCTTTGGCCTATTTAGAGAGTATAACTTTGGACATTTTGGAGTATAGAAGTGTTTTTAATTTATTTTAAAAACTAGCCTCAAATTTCAGATAAATTACGTTTTAATTATGTAATGTAATGTAATGATTTGATCTATTGTGTCTCAAAGTATGTGACGGATAAGGACCACGCCTAGTGCATTCGACAGAATAATTGCACTTGACCGTATGGGGCAGTGCAGGCAGCACTCGAGACTCCGGCTCTCGGGCCTGCCTGCATGGACCCATCCGGTCCGCGTGCGATTATCCTGTCGAATGCACTAGGCATGGTCCTGATCCTTATCAAACTTTTGGAAGTGACACATTTATCGGTTAGTGCACTAACACCCATCAAATCATCTTATTCCTATTGTGAAAGTTGTTAGGATATCCATCTCTATTAGAAAGCACTCTGGCAATACAACTGGGCTATTCGACTTAAATTCATACTCCCCCTGCAAAAGACTTTACCTAAATATTTAACAGCGGGGTGTGTTATTCAAGTGGAGGTGGGGTAGCTCTATCACCATCTCCATTAGGTACTCTGGGATAATAATTGGGGGGGGCTATCACTTAGTATCACATACCCCCTTTTACAGACTTACCTATATCTTTCACAGAGGGGGTGGCGGGTGTTATCAATGTGTGAATGTTGGTAGGCGGTAACCATCTCTATGAGGTCCTCTTGGCAATAATGGGGCTATTCTACTTATCACTCCATACTCCCTCTTGTACAGAATTTACCTATATCTTTCATAGAGGGGGTTGTTTTTCAAGTGTTTGAAAGTTGGTAAGCTAGCCATCTCTATAGTATCAAGCACCTGGCATACAAATTGGGCTATTTGACTTAATGTCCATACTCCCTCTGTACAAGACTTACCTGTATCTTTCACCCGAGGGGGGGCGTTTTTCAATGAATTCAATGAGCTGTTCCATTTGATATCCATATGCCATCTGTACAAGATTTACCTATATCTTTCAAGGAGGGTGTGTTTTTTAAATGAAGTTATTCAATGGGCTGTTCCATTTGAACTACACTCCCCCATGAAAGAGTTAACCACGATTCCACAGAGGAGTGAGGATGAAAATGTAATTCCCTCTAACTCTTTAATACACCCGCATACACATATTAAAATAAATAAAATAACTACTTGTTTGAAAACCATTTTTTCCTTTTTTCTTCATGTCAGTGGCTGTTCAAAGACATGCCGTACAAGCAACTTAGATTGTAATTTCTTCAGAACCTGATACCTTCTGATGCTCAGACTTTCTACTTTGGTCCAATACACCATATCTAACTATGAACTTTCTATTTTTTCTATCCGGAAATCCCTCTTTAAAGTCTCAATATGTTGTTTTCTATCTTCTCAGCCGTACAATGGATTATAGAAAAGATACGATCATTTTTCCAAATTGAAAGGTGCTGAATCAATTTTGTTTCAGATGTGCAACTTTTTAAAATCTATCCCAGTCCTGCTTGAAATCTAGAAATGTAGTCACAGCTGTTTGAAAGTTCATTATTATGACCAAAATGAGAATAGAACAAAAAAAATATTCAAGGGCGACACAATTTTGACAACTAAATTGGGAGTATTTATGCCACTAACTACATCCTGTGTAAATTGATGAAATTTTCATTGCGGGCCGGTGGGGGGGGGGGGGGGTGTTTTTCACGAGGAGGCAAATATTGATTCTTCATCAAAATCTAGTTTACACGGATCGTTCTATTGAAAATAAGATATAGAGGGCACATATAACATACAAATTAATTATGACCAGTTGTGGCCTATATATAGCAAGATTCCCGCAATGGATTTTTCTGATTTTTGCGGAGGGTAATAGGTCTTGATGTCTTACTTATATCAGTTGTTCAAATGGTCCGCCAGTTGCTTAAAATTGCTCTCAAAAATAAAAGAGACATTTGCATGGGGTCAAACAGCTATGTAGTATTGCAGATCCCCTTTTCTAACACTACAGTCAATCTGTGTGCAGATAAAAACTACCTTCAATGTTATCGATTCCGCCTGATTATTCCATGCCATTTTGATATGTGTCCCGTAATCCTGCAAAGAACCAACCAGAATTTAGGATAAGTCCACAATTGTTAACTGCGGAAGGAAGCCCTGGCTGGGGACACGGCGTTTTCCATAGGTCCCGCTAAGTTCAGAGGGTTTGAAATCAATCCATGTGCATAGCAATGCTGCCTATACCGTACTGATACTAAACATGTCGTACTTAGGGATAAAAGTGTTCCAAAAGTTTCAGAACCACAAGACATTTCATAATCATGCAACAATTTCCCAAGTACTAACATTTGTGGCTAATAAGCATTTAAGTCAGGGTTTTATGTGGTAAGAATAGGATTTTTAGTGATACCCATTGAACTATTGAGGTGAAATTTCCCAAAAAAATGGTGCATTGTGGGAGATTGGACTCAAAACACCCTCCAGGTAACACATCAAGTTCTCGATGTTTGCAAACGTTACAAAGTGGTTAAACCAGTCAAAAACGTTGAGAATGAGTGTTGACAAAACGTTTTGAAGTTCAACCAACCATCCCACGTAATAATTACGTGCTAAACTAAAAAAAACGTCTTTTTAAACGTTTTGAAAACGTGATTATGTTACTGGATGATGTGGTCTTTGGAAACGTTTTGTAGACGTTCTGACGACTTAATATGCCGACACGTTCGCACACGTGTCCATAAACGTTCTTTAATTAAAAACATGCCAATAAGAAAATGGGTTTTGCAGCGGTTTTTAGGAAGTTAAGTTCTGACATCTAGAGTATCAATTCAACATATTTAATTTATTTCAATCAATTACAATCAAAAATGTACAAATATTAAAAAAAACAATATGATGGGAGGAGGTATATAACGAAAAGCAAAAAGCCTCTGAAGGTGTTATACCCCATGAACAACAAACATTACGGGAATAAACAAATAAGACAAAACGATACAAAGACACCCAATTAAATACAACAAGAAAAAACAAGAAAGAAATAAAAAAACCAAAAACGTTAAAAAAAAAATTACATTAATTATATATTAAAGTAGGAAGCAAAAAAACAGTATTTGTTCCAAGTTAACATAATCGTAAAATGTCTTATCGTTAATTTGTTCTTAAACAGATTTTTCCCAAAAATAATGCAACATTTTCAAGTCACATGTCAAAAAGCCATTTAAGCATCCTGAAGATAAGCTGAACTTTTGGTTTTAAATAGGACCAATTAGTTCTTGCCTTCCTTATATCATTAAACTATTCCAGATTTTGGGGCCAGTGTTGTTAATACTGACTTTGGTTTTATGAAAGAATACAGGGTAGTTAGTTCTTATTTCTGTATTGTAAGTATGATTTTCTTCGTGATTCTTATTTTTAAAACATCCTTAAAGGAATGTGACCAAAGTATTTCCCAGAGTTTATTATTTTGAATCTGTCTAAAAGGCAGCGGAAGGACACCCGATTATTCTATGTAACGGGAATAATCTATTCTAAACTACGGGAGAATGCGCAACTGGCTTATTCTTCCGCTGCCCCTTTTTCTCTGTCGCGGGCTTGTTCCTCCTTTGCGTCGAGTCCTCCGCGTATACGCATTGGCCAACGCACTTCCGCCCATCACAGACGCTTTTTGCGTTCATGTTGGTGAAGATCGCGCATTTAAGACTTGCGTGTGTTAGCGGGCGTGGAGGAGAGTATGTTATTATTGTGATTTTTATAGTATTATTATTTTTTGTTATTATTATTTTGCCTTATTTTGGACATTATTATCAAAAGTGCGTTAATTCTGGCGCACAGATGGTGTATAAATTGCAGTGGTAATGAAAAGGGTCAATTAATAGGTCACTCACTTTGAAAAAAAGATACAAACTTTCTTGATAACACTTCGGCCTATATAAATATAAATTACCCATACATTGTGAGTCGTCGAGTGGTGTGTGAGTTTAAGTTATTTGGTCTTCACGAGAGGGTTCCCAGGTTCAATTCCCAGTTACAGGTAAGTGAGTAATGGTCTGTCAAACCAACTTGTTGTAATATGCTTGATGTAGATTTTCCTTGCAATATACAGATCAGATATAGTACCGATTACCGTTTTTTCTTTACTTATTAGCGTTTAATTAGGCAAAATCAAATGTTTTGCACGTTCTTATAACGTTTTAGAAACGTTTTAAATTAGTTCTTACGTTTTAAGCCCGGTTTGAAACGTTCTCAAATCGTTTTAATAACGTCTTATAAAACGTTTTGAAAAAAGTGAAAGTGTCTACATTATTCATGTGTTTTACACGTGTTAAAATGACGCTCAAAGTGACCAGTTTAAAACTTTTTTAACATTGTAAGCAACGTAATTGGCTAGTGGGCTCTTGCTAAGTATATAGCTGGTGAATGTCTCCTGTAGTTATTGCTGCTCTAGTGGCTATAGTAAAAGCCCATCCAATATTGACCCGATAGGTGACTAGAGTGCCCCGAAAATCTACTTTAAAAAAAAAATTCACAATTTTTAATGACCATATTCAGAATCGGCATAAAAAATTTCATTCAAATGCGTCAAACAACCTAGTCTAGGTTTTCTTACTCACAAGCAAGCGATTATCACCAAACACATCGGTCAAGCATTTGGTAGTTGAGAGCATAAATGTGTACGAAATTTACCCATAGGATAAGTTTGTGTATGAGTAGTGTGGTCAACAACATTTCGTGAGTGATTCTGGAAAACCCGCCACCATGTCGCACAGGTCAGTTGAATAGTTTGAAAAAATAAGAAAATCGCCTGTAAAATTGTTTGATTGTACTTGATTTTTTTGTCAGATGTATAAGGCGTAATTTGATGTTGTGTATGTATCAAAGAAGGAAAGAGAAAGAAAGTAAACAGTATGGAAACTTAATATTTTCAAACTCTGCAGTGCTAGTACAAAAACTCCAAATATAAATTTCGCAGATCGCATTCACATTTGAAGTAATGTATTTGTTCCTAACATCAAAAAGGCAACATCATCGGGCCTTAAATTTCACTAAAGTAATGAAAAACAGGTACTTCTTTGGATAACAAAATGCAAATTGTCAATTTATTTAACACGTAAGTGACCCAAGGGTTTTTACTCCAGTTGGTGCCAAGGGGGGGGGGTTCCATGGATGGACCCCCCCCAAGGAAAAACCAATTTCCCGAGGGAATTTGCGGGCAATTTATACACATTGAA
The DNA here is from genome assembly GCA_023653785.1 of Ophioderma brevispina. Taxonomy (NCBI): domain Eukaryota; kingdom Metazoa; phylum Echinodermata; class Ophiuroidea; order Amphilepidida; family Ophiodermatidae; genus Ophioderma; species Ophioderma brevispina. The sequence goes on from JAMKCH010018696.1 coordinate 31,191, forward strand.
GGGTCATAAGACAACCCCAAATCAGCCAACAAAAAATTAAATTTGTATTTTGGACTGCAAATTAGGGGCAAAAACATTATTTCAAACCCGCGAAAATTGGGGAAAAAGACGGGAATTTAAATGAGACTTGACGCTTACACCCAAACATTTGAAAACTTTATTTTATGTTGAATCTATTATAGATAACCCAAATACATATATTTAACACAAAACTAGCAGTTTTAGGGATCCTGTATTTTGTACGGGTGTTGCAAAATGCACGTCATTTTCCCATAGAGTTTGTACAGGAAACGTCCCTTGGCACACCCACCCCCTTCCTCCAAGTTGATGATGAAATGTTTGTTTTCAGCACAATAAAGGTTAATTTTTTTTTATGTACTAATAATTGTTGACTTACATGTATGTGGAAATTTATATCAGCAAAAAAAATTGCTTGGTTCCTGGTTTCTTATCTTAAAAATATTCTGAAATGACTCAGTAGTGCCCAAGGGGGGGTTCCCATGGGACCCCCCCTTTAATTAACTCATTAACGGCTTGGCCATTTTAATTATTTGGGTATGAAAAGAAGCGCATTTAAAAGTTAGACAATTACAAAACATTTCGGCGCAAAAATGCCACACGCGTAATTAAAGCGGCCAGCGTGAAAAACAAATTTCTGTGGGCCCTTAGGAAACCACCCCCCCTGGTCACTTAAGGTTTAAAGGGGGGGTGCTTGACAATGGGTTCACACACATTTTAAAGGTGATTTTCGCGATTCCAGCACCTTCTTTTATTCATAGTCGCTAGTGTCCTTGAGAAAAGCTTATTCACAACATTTTAGTTGATTCTGATCTTGTGGTTTGTGTTATGAGCAAATACTTCTTTCCACGGTTCCATCGGTAATAATTCTGTCTGTTACGGAATAAAATACAAAATAACAAAACAGGGTAGACAAATGTGCATGTAAGATAGGCCGTACACATAGATTACTACAGCACTAGCATTCGATGAGATAAAAAATCTAACTTGGTTAGGTAAGTCGAGGTGTGGAATCACAAATGCCCCTTTAAGCCACCATGTTGTAGCCTATTACAGAATCTACCACGGTGGTGGAAAGGGTAAGATTTGACAAACAATAACAAAACACAGCTATACAGACACGATCACTTAAATGTCATGAGACAAAATGCTATTGCCAATTATCAATCTATTGAAAAAGTAAATATCACCCTCTCGCACTGACGAGAGAGTTAAGTCCGCGCCAATTCTGAAAGAGGAGGAAATTTACAAGTTGAAATGTTTCATGCTCAGGCATAGGACTAGCTCTCGATGATCTGTCTGATGCCTTTTGATTCTGCATCGGAGTATAAGATGTGCGCGGATTACCTGCACTACACTGCTGTTCCCAGAAAGAAGAAAACCTTTTATAACCAGCCCACAATGCATGGCTTGGGAAGTGGAACATGATGAAGTCATGTCACCCCACAGAGCTTATTAAACAAGAATCAATATGTATTATATGGCGTTAGCCAGGGAGGGGGTCCAGGGGCCCCCGTCAAATTTGACAAATCGTGCAAAATCAGCAGATTTGGACCAAATTTAGGGCAACAAGACAGTCTCAGACCTCCCGTCAAAATTCATCCTGGTCTAAAGCCCTGAGTATTGAATGCCTTTCACACCACGCGTGTGTGTCTTGTTGTTGCCTGAGCAGCTGCGTGTCCTTCGCTGTTGTTGCAAAGCACACGCAATAAAAACGTTCGGCACGCATTATGTTATCAGTGTGGATTCAACAATTTTCCATTCTGGAAAATATGGTGTTTGCAAAGCTTTATGGGGATTGAATTAAACAACACTTCGGACCAGTTATTTGCAACTTACACATTTTGTCCATTTGTAATGACCGATTATTGGGGCAACATCATTTAAACAGTTTACAAACTCAGCTAGATATGAAAAAGAGTGTTGAATGCTTGCGTGTCAAAACTATCAGTCAGTCAGTAGCAAAAGACAGTGCACAGTGTAAACTTATTTGTTGGAGAGCAGGTTGGTGTTGTAGATTAGTCACAATCAACTGAGATTTGAAAGAATATTGATTGAACAAAAACAGAGGTTCACTGCAAAGCATTTGTCGTTTGCCATAGCGATTTTGTGAATGGGGGACACAAAGGTCACCTGAGGTACCAACTGAAAATTGAGCAACACATTGAAGCAATTTGAAAAAATCTGACCATTTTAGGGATGACTATTATGACCTTAAGGATGACATTTGACACAATCCGGAGAGATTTAATTGTGAGCACACCCAAGGACCATTAACCTACAAGTGCCGTGAAATGTACGGCGACCCACGGTCGAGTCTATGTAACAGACTGCAAAAAAATATTATATAAATTAGTAATGCACGAGAGTTAATGTTCTAGTCCCCATTGAGAATGTGTGATATGAAACTTAATCTCAAATATCTCCAGAAACCGAAGGGGGTATATGGATGTTTGGCATTAGAGGGTATGAACCTATTAGACTAGCGAGAAATTGAATATTGTATAGGGTACTGAACTGAACACGCAATCGATACGGTCCATCCATTTTTCCCACAATGCCTTTCAAGATTTTTCAGTCTTGAGAAAAATATCTAAATTGGTACTCGCGAGAGATTAATGTTGTTACTTGTTTGTTTTGAATACTATCGTAATTGGGTCTGAACCTATAGACCTAGCAAGAAAAATTGACATTTTTATGGGTACTTCGGTGCTCGCAGGCACGAAAAAGTGAACACGCAACCCTATGTCGCATCATTTTTCCCACAATGCCTTATATTTTTCCAGTCTCGAGAATTTTCAAAACGGTTTTGTTTGCAATTATGCTGATTTTTTTTTTTTTCATTTTAGAATTCAGGATTGCGTACTTACCCGAAATGGGTGAGAAAATGTGTGCATGTAGTGGAAAACAGTGGCAATTATGTTTAGGATTAACATTTAGGTCAACATATTTACCTCAGACATTAAGACAGATCCACACATACCAAAGCAATCATATGTGCCACAGATCTTGCAGACAACACACGGGGTAGAATTTCATAGCAGAGTGCGAGAATCAGTCCTGATTCTCAAAAATGAATTTGCGGGAATAATCTAATTCGCAAACTGTGTTAAAATTCTAAAGTTTACAAGATCAACGTTGATTCCCGCAAATTCAATTTACGAGAATCGATTCTCGGATTCTCGCCAAAATTTTAACCCTGAACACAAAGAAAAGAGAAGTTGCTAAAATCATAAAATGTACCTTATTTCTCCCCCCCCCCCACCAAATCAATTATTCTTTAAGCACGATTCAACTAGCGCAAAAAGGAACCAAATTTGCTTCAATTGGGCTGACAAGAACTCATCACTCTATGGGGTCACACAGCGGGAGGGGAGGGGGACCTGTCTGTCTGTCGGTCTGTCTTCTCATTACCTTGCCACTTACATGTTAATTTAAAACAAACAATGAAAATTAGATGTACCAGTGAGCAGGTCTTGGGGCCTTCCCAGAGGGTGTTTGAA
>JAMKCH010018697.1:0-23539 GCA_023653785.1 Ophioderma brevispina
TGTCATCTTATTTATCCCTTCCCATACCTTTTACATGGATATTTCCTCTTGACTCGCCCTTTCCTTTTTAAAGGAATTTTTATTTAATCTATAGTGTTTTGCTGCCCCTGATTGATGGAGTACTGAAATCAGTGGTTGACAAGGACAAAGTCGTATTCCATGGTGTGGTGGAGTTGTTGGTTGATGGGTGGGGGTAGTCATCAGGTAATTGATGGACACAGGATCCAATGGGTTGGGTGATGGGTGGTGGAGCCAGTGCTTGATGGGATAGTGGCATCAGCAGGGGATGCAAGTTTGTTTCCAGTAGGCCATGTGCATTTAATTTGGAGCCATTTTACCATATTTTGATGTTGTTGTTTTTTTTTTTTTTAATTTTTTAGCATTTTAGACAAAAATGCGAGCAGAGATGATTGAACGTTTCAATTTTATAAAATATCTAAGTTATCCAAATCAATATTTATGTTTTATAAACTAATAATCAGTCAAGTATTATTTGCAACTGTCTTGACTTGCCATTTAGCCAATTTGAGCCATTTCTGGGGAAAACCATTTTCAATTTTTTTTTAAAATTAAAAATAAAAAGTGCATTTTACATTTAGGTTTTTGGACTACCTACTGGAAACAAACTTGATTTTTTTGTTTGGCCTTAACAATGAACAAATTTTACTGGCCATAGGCCTATATCCCTACTTCCTTTTCAGAAAAAGACTACATACCTGATGATCACCGCAAAAAAAGAGAGGGAGCTTAATTTTTCTTGTTAGATCTAGGGGCAATTTCCCCCTAAAACAAGACAGGGGTCTGCTCCGTGATTTCTGAAAAGTGGAAAAAATGCAATTAAGGGACGTTAGGATATGGGAATTACCACTTTGCATGCCATTTGTTGGTTGTGCCTATAAGACTGTTTTCACCTCCAATCTCATTGCACAACTCAACACCATACCACTGGAGTAAGCCAGGGTTTTCAATTCCTACACTGGCTTACACATGAACATGGCCCAGGACCATGGGTACCCTAAAGTATGATGAGTGATGGTTGGACTATTCATTTTTCACGGGAAGTAGAAGATTTTTCTATTTGACTCACTTTATAATCCAATGAGATATCCGGTCCACACATGACATTGCAATGTGCATCTGTCCATTTTGCTTTTCTGCCACTGAAATGCACGTGGAATGTTTTGAATAATATAGGAGGCCTGCATGATGGTTTACTGGCACTCTTTGGTGGGCCCAGGCTACATCATCCAAAGTCAAAATGGATTCACCTATGAACACCCTAATTAATACTTCTAATTTTGAGAGGGAATGGGTTTGAGAGATCGAAATTACTCCTATATGGAGTATTATATGTATATAAAAACATAAGAAGCTTGTCACACTTTTTAAGGTTTAGTTCCCCTTTAAGAGAGACACAGTTTTACTACTTCCTATGGGAATAAGAGCTGAAGAGAGAGCACGATTCGAGGGTTGACAAACAGAAAGACGTAACTCAGCACTGAAAGAAATATTAAAGAATTCTTTAATTCTGCTGTTCATAATTAAAAATTGTTCTTTGTTTACTAAAGTTTATATAATGTTTGCTTACAGTACCATATATATGAGCTTTATGAGATGTTTACATTTTGAGTAATGAATAGATTTGCTTAGTAGAAAATATTAAATATCACATTTTACAGCAGAATTAAAGAAATTCTTTAATATTTCTTTCAGTGATGAGTTATATCCTTCTGTTTGTCAACACTCGATATTATATACATAACATGAAAAGTGTAGCAAAAACACTGAAATCTGAAAAAAGGTGTACTTTTCACACTTGAACTGGGACTTGAACTTATGTGATTAGGGTCCAATTTGGGAACCCCAAGTATTCGGTGTGTCCTTGGTGTAAGATATTTATGAGTTAGACTAGAGTAAAGCCTCTTTTACGGAATAAAGCTGTAAAATCCTTGTAATCCTTTGATCCTCTTAATACTCTTAAAGAAGATTTCATGCTAGGCTAATTTCATGTCATCTTACATCAAGGATGAACCAAGGGCATTCCCTCACAAGACCGAATTCTTCGAAGACCGAACTAATTATCCTATTGACAATTCCATTCATAAGGATTTAGATTTAGTCGCACTTCCGTATTGACAGTTCATCTTGTTCGTCTTTACCGCATTTTGTCTGGTGTACACAGCGGGGTGTGGCGCCAGCAGGGAGCTAGCAGGTTCAGCAATGACTCGCGCTGGATGTCAATAAAAGAGGGACATTCATGATTTACGGCGCATTTATTTATTTACTTACTTTCAGGTGAAATATTTTCATTCCTTTCTTTCCTTTTCTGTTCACATTTAAATTCCCTTTTTTTCTGTTATCCAAACTATCCATATTTATTTACCGGTTTTCTTTTGCCGAGTGTGATGTCAGTCATGATTTGAACACGGCCGTAAAATACGAGTAACAGATGCATGGGCCTACACATTTCACAGGTATAACAAGAGAACCAAAGTCTTATATCACACTGTTGACATGTTTTACGTGTCTTTTTTCTCTTTATTTTCTCTCTTCCCATTGCCAAAGGCATCCGCATACGCAATTTTTCATATTTTTCCTGTCATCAAAACTATATCTGGGCACTCTCATTATTTACTACGTTCATTAACTAATCACATAAAACCACCCCTATGGCCCTGAACCCAAACACCAACGCGTAGCAACCCAGAGCCATGGCAGCACCGTAAGATATGTATTTACATTCAATAGGCAATTAGCGCGTCTCTCAAATCCACTTAATAGGATAATCCCTGGAGATATAGTTCGGTCTTCCAAAATTCGGTCCTCTGGAGGGTCACCGAACCAAGTATTCAGCTTTTTTGTGTAAATAAGCTCTTCAATAGCACACCCTACGCAGAAACAAATTTCCTAGAAAGCAATGTACCAAGTAACGTAGCATATCACAAAGGATCACCAACTTAGGCCAATACTTCTTAAGGATAGGACTTTACACTTGCCATACTTGTTTAGGGGTGCCTTTTAGACTGATCAAATTACTTGTTTAGGGTACTTTTTGAAATCTCATGGTCGTGCATGATATCCGCTTGTCAATGTTATACTTTGTGTCGAACATTGGATGGCAGTCAAAATTAAACAAATTGCTTGCCTGATTGATAATGTAAACCATTCCCCTAGAATTTTTTTTTTTGCCAAATGACATTCACATTTTGGTAAATCATTAATGAATTGGTTAGTACAATATTTGCCAAGAGTAAATTGTAAAGGATGATTGCAAACATTTTAATTAAATAATGTCATTTATCTTGTGTTTGTTCTTTTCAGAGGGACCTGTGGAAAGACCTACAGTGCATAATGAGAAGCTGGGTGAACTTTGTATCACTTGTAAGTACAATTTTACGCTGCTTAAAAGGGTGATGTTGTCATGGAGACAAATGGTAACCATGACACCGCTACAGAGTACATACTCCATGAACCACAAAGAGCAGCAGACGTGATGTCTGCTTTAAACAAGATGCGAAAAATAGGCCGCCTAACAGATGTTACCATAGAAACCAGAGGGGAGATATTCCCCTGTCACCGGGCAGTTTTGGCTTGTAGCAGCGAGTACTTCCAGGCCATGTTCTCCTGCAATTTGAAAGAAAGCTCCAAGGGCGTGGTATCCATGAATGACATTGATCCTAAAATTATGCAATTGCTTATCGAATATGCCTACACTTCCAGTATCACCATAGACACGGCAAATGCACAAACTTTGCTTGAAATTTCCAACCGCCTGCAGTTTGCAAAGATCACTCAGGCATGCTGCAACTTCCTTCAAGATAATCTGGACCCCTCCAACTGCTTGGGAATCTGGCAGCTTGCCCATACCCATTCTTGCCACGAGCTTGCCCAAAACAGCTTCAAATTCTGTCTGGAGAGGTTTCAAGAGGTCTGCCAGATGGAGGAATATCTGCAACTTCCAGTCAATCAGCTTCAAGAATACTTGTCACATGATTCTCTAGCAGTCACCCATGAAGGGATAGTTTTCCAGGCTGTGATTGCGTGGTTAGAGCACAACAGCAATAGGAGAAGCTATCTGATGAAATTGCTTGGAGTTGTCCGTCTTTGCTACCTTCCCACCTTTTTCCTTCAACTGCAGCTGGAGAAGTCCGTGATAAAACAGTCATCACAGTGTTATGAGCAGCTTATTCAGAATGTGATTGCAGAACAAAAACTGTTCAAGCAACCTGAAATCAGCACGGAGCAATTTAAACCGCGTATATCAACCATGTCCGAAGTGATGGTGATCGTTGGAGGATCAAGATCCAACCACAGTGAAGAACGTGAAGTTCGCTATTACAACCCTGCATCTCAGACATGGCGGTCCTTAGCACCGTTACCCAAGTGCATGAGCGGTTTTTCAGTTGCAGTTTTCAACAATGACATCTTTGTGACAGGTGGAAAACATCAGAGAGCGGTATCAGCAGGAGTGTTGCGCTACAGCTCAAGTACAAATACATGGTCGTCTGTTCCAGATATGCCGTCTCCAAGGCAATTCCATGGATCTGTGGCTATTGGAGGAAGCCTATACGTGGCTGGTGGAGAGAATGCCGGTAAGCTTCTGAGAGATGTGGACAGATTTGACCCAAGAAACAACATCTGGGAGAGAGTTACACAGCTGATCTGCGCCGTCTCTTGCGCTGCGGTCGTCACACACAAGAGTAAATTATACGTAATTGGTGGATACACGTCCAATCTCCGCACCTATCCCTGCATACAATGCTATGACGTGGAGGATGACAAGTGGTGGGTAACGGCAGCTGTTCAAATCACAAGTCGCCATTTTCCAGCACTCGTCCTCAATGACCTGATATACATCTTGGATTGTTATGACAGCGAGGTATTCAGATTTACGATCCAGACAGTGACCTCTCCCTGACCCCAGTGAGCATGTGCAATGAAGAGCGCCACCTGTTTGCTGCGGTTACTTTGGAAGGTAAGATATTTGTCGCTGGTGGCATGCAGAATTTCTCACCGTTAGATTCCATTGAGGTATTTGATCCAGTAACAGGCAAGTGGTCAAAGGCAGGCCGTATGCCAAGACCCTTGCGTGCTCATGGTTGTGGTGTTATGATTAAGAAGTACTTAGGACCACCTTTCAATGGCTAAGTGAAATTGTCAATCATTTAGGGCTTTCTACATAAGGCACCAGATCCACACAATGTGGTACATCTATGGCCAACCTTGTGTTTCCACAGGCATATCAAATGCCTGCACATCACAGCGAGTGCAAAAAGAGATGTGATTAGTGCAGTTTCTACCCCATCTCAGGCTGCAATCGGCTTATTGTGCTTTTGGGATTAGGGATTAGCAGCGATATTGCGAGAGAATCGAAAAATGTGGAAATGCATTTGATTTAACTTATAAATCAGGGATAAGTGTGTACAATTCCATATAACTGCTTTAATGTAGAAACAAACCACCAAATAGTGAAAAAAATGAAGTATTTGAGGATATTTGTCATACCGTCTCCCGCAAATAGACATACAGCGATGACGTCTCAAAATCTACAATAAACGGCTGATTATGGTTTACACTAGCACAGAATATACAAAGGTCAATAATGTTTGTGTTTGAGGTCAAACTGTATTGATCATGGTGCAGAATATCACGCTTAAAATCTGGGATATTCACCGAGAAAGGCTTTTTTGATATCAAGTCAGAATTTTGATACGCACGTATAGAAATTAAAGAATCAGATAAAAAGTACTGCCTTGTCTTTTAATACACGGATTTCAAGCCAACCACTTGCAGGTTATGTTTGGATATCCATGCCAGTAACAAAAATACAGAAGTATGAATTTTGATGATTTTTTCGATGTTTCGGATGAGCAAATCGCTGCTAATCCCTTTAAGTGTTGCATACGTACGTGCACTAATGTGAGACATTTTTTTAAATGGCGCGGCACTCACACTGTCACTGTGTGAAGTTGCACCTTGTAGACAATCAAATGTCCGTAATATGGATTACGAAAGTACCACATTGTGTAGACAATCCCATTGAGGATCTACTTTTGAAAGATATGGTAGTCGCTTCATAAACATTGAAGGATGTGGTAGAAAATTATTATCAATCCGAGCCTTGCTAAGCAATTTGGCCATTTCAGTATTAAAGCAGCAATTCTTTATAGCAAAGATAATAATCTCAATCACACCCTTAGAGTGTTTAAAGGTGCAACGAGAAATTTCACATATCAGGTGTCTCTAAAAAAATCGAAAGTACTGATTTTTACCCTGATGTAAAGCTTTCCATCTAAAATATCCCCATCTGAAAGGATTAAGCTGAGGAATGTTTCTTTGGTACAAAAATTGCAAAATTTATAATTTCATATAGGCGCAAAAATACGAAATTCAGCCTATGTTTTATATTGAAATATAAGCAAATGAAATCACCTTTTTTCTCTCTTTTAAGACATTTCTGTAGCAAAATACAAGGTACGAAATTTATTGAGTGTCTAATCTATATGAAATTATTATTATGACATAATATTTGGATGCCACAAAATCTCTTGTTGCACCTTTAATGCTGTAGTAAAAGTGTTTCAGTTGTACAATGGACTATCACCACTGGTGACAATAGTGGTGAGAAAACTGAACATGTTTTTATTATCACTGTATAAAATCTTATGAAGGTGGCTCGCCAATTGATACATATATTCAGTCATCTTTTCTGTGCATTATTATACATAAAAGTGAAAAAACAGGTAATTTAAGGATGCACCATCAAGATTTCAAGGGGACAAGGAAGTTTGGGTTGGGTCGGAATTGTTTTTGATAACAAAGGTGGCAAAATTTTATTTTTCACTGCCAAAGGCAGCCAAGTTTTTTATTCCGAATTATGTATGTGTTTTGGATGTGAGTGGAGGAATTTTTCCACACAAAATCAGTTCCTTAAACCCAAAGTTGGACACTCTGCACCTGCCTACCGAATCCAGACTTGAGTGCAGCCCCCTACCCCCCTTCCCCAGTTAAATATTCACAAGTGAACCAATGCACTTTTCTGCTCTCCATCAGACTACAAAAACTATGCAGTAACCAATAAAACTATTACATGTGTTAGCATACAGTGTAATTGAAATGTCAAACAAAAATGCATTGGAAACATATGTGTGCAATTTCTTGCAGTTCATATTTAACCCAGTGGTGGCACTGGGTGGGGGAGGGAGGGGGGTAATGGGGAAATTACACCCCCAATTCTTTGTCTTTCTCCCTTGTTCCTCCTCCCCTCCCGGCCAGAAGAAGAAAGATGGATTTTTGACAAAAATAAGTGATTTTTGGCCAAAAATCACCCAATTTTGGGGCCAATATTGGTTGAAAATCTGTAAATTTGGGGTTGTCCCCCCCCCCACCAAAAAAAAAAGAAGTCTTGTGCTGCCACCTGAAGTGTGTAAATTATTATGATTATAAAAACATGGTCTTGATTGCACATTATTCTCTAAAGTTAAACTTGAATGTTCTCTATGTATTCACTTACATTTATTTATATGTATATCATGCAATAGTACTAAAGTAATCACAGTTGTTGATTTGAAAATATTGTATATAGTGATGAAATTGCCCATCGACCAAAGCTTATTGGTAATTAATGAAAATTGAAAGTGCTTTATATTGTGTCAATTGCCATATGTGCATATGTTGTGGAAATGTGTGTGAACTCTAGAGTATTCATAATTACATTAAAGGGTTGGATATCAATATGATCAAGCCTTGGACACTGGTTTGGCACAGGGGGGGTAGGACATGCCATCCTAACAGCAACAGCCTGAATTCAAATCGGCATCAACATCCGGCGCGACTCGAGTGCTAGTCCTTTCAAAGACTTAACGGTAGGAGGGCGCTATTACGCGTTTTTTTTTTTTTTTTTTTTTCTCCCGGCCAGAAGAAGAAAGATGGATTTTTGACAAAAATAAGTGATTTTTGGCCAAAAATCACCCAATTTTGGGGCCAATATTGGTTGAAAATCTGTAAATTTGGGGTTGTCCCCCCCCCCACCAAAAAAAAAAAAGAAGTCTTGTGCTGCCACCTGAAGTGTGTAAATTATTATGATTATAAAAACATGGTCTTGATTGCACATTATTCTCTAAAGTTAAACTTGAATGTTCTCTATGTATTCACTTACATTTATTTATATGTATATCATGCAATAGTACTAAAGTAATCACAGTTGTTGATTTGAAAATATTGTATATAGTGATGAAATTGCCCATCGACCAAAGCTTATTGGTAATTAATGAAAATTGAAAGTGCTTTATATTGTGTCAATTGCCATATGTGCATATGTTGTGGAAATGTGTGTGAACTCTAGAGTATTCATAATTACATTAAAGGGTTGGATATCAAGGACGTGGACACTGGTTTGGCAGCTGTATTTGAATTATTAAGGGAGTGATCATTATAAATTGGAGGAATGAAATTGTGATAAAGAATTTTGGGGGACTGACATGATAATGCTTAGTGGATACTGTAAGGGGGATGACATGAAATATTGTAATCTGTTGGAATTTTAAAATTTAGAACAGGAGTGTATGATTACCAAAATACTGTATTGTTTCTAATAAGTGTTCTCCCTTTCTTTGATAAACAGGCCACCATTTTTGTCATGAAAAATCAAATTTGCCATACCAACGGACTTCAGATTGAACATATGTAGAAACTTCCCCATACATACATGTCAATCATTTTTTGGTAACTGTGGTCACTGGAAAGGCTGTAAATAGATTGTATTGCTGAATAAAACAACCCAAAATAGACACATTTTACATTGACCCAACACCCTTGGGTGTTTAAAGGCTGACTCAGAGATTTTCCGAGGAGATTTCCTCAATTTTCAAACAAATTGTGTTTTTTTTGATAACATATCTTGTCCTATACTAATCACTGTGAGAAATAGCTAAGCTCAAATCGAAGTCCTTCATATAGAAAATCATAACTTTGTTAAATTTCCTGATTACCAGACTTTTTGTTATAACACATAAGTCACTATGGCAACTGAATACTACCCTAAATGTTTACTGCACGAAACGAAAATCCGATTCATCTCAAACTTTGAATTGGGCATTTTAGGAAGTGACTATCTTAGTTCTAGTTGACTATTTTTTTAATAAATACACAAAAAAATTATATTTCAAAATTCTCTGAGTCAGCCTTTAACCAGGGGCCATTATAGAGAAAATGTATTTTACAAATAGAAAATTCCTCTAGTCCTCCATATCTCAAATGATCACTCCCAATATTACACAACCCAAAATGCAACCTTTTTTTTGCAAAATAAGTCATTTTTTGGTGTGAATTCAACAAGAGCTCCCTTGTTGCTCCAACTTAATCTAGGTTCATATTTGAGTTGGCATCAAGCTTCAATGTCAACAACTCACAAATACAGATTTAAACTTTCAAATGTATCACTACTGCAAAAAATGGAGCTCATTGCGATATACAGAAATTTGTTCTTGTGAAAATAATTTGTTTTAGAATATTAAAATAGTTGTTGAATTCTTGCTTGGTGTATACATCAACTTGTGAAATCCAAAGACGACCAATTGATCAAAATAGCTATACATTTAAAAGTGCTTGTTCCGATCATCTTTGGGACGGTCCATCTTGCCCCGTTTTCTCATTGTCGTCCTTTATAATTTTAGCCTTAAAAATCCTTTCTTTCTCAAGATGGAGACAAAAAAAAAATGCCGTTTTTATGTTTCACCATCAATATTAGCACAGTAATGAACAGGACATTGCAATATGCATTATCAATTACACATGCACCATAAAAACTGCAAGTTTGTTTCCCATGATACTGGTTGTGAGTGTATGCAAGTGCCAGGCTCTCATCAAGTAGAGAACACGACAGACATAATCGGAACAGGCATCTTTAATAAACATTCAAGTACCAAGTACTGAAGGTTATTTTCATGTGATTTTTGCAGGTGAGAAGTGGGCCATGAATTTAGCATGCATGAGGTTAAAACCACAATTTTAAACCAATAGAGAAGTTTTCATTAATCTTGTGAAAGTACTAATTATATAAATGTAGAAATACTCTTTTGCAGGTCTTTTTTTTTTCTAGCATGTCTCCCCAATGTGGACTGCAAAGCACCCATATACTTCTGTAACTACATTTAGAATGACATGTTATTTATTATATTGTTCCATTTTGGTGACTGTGTAAAACACATTGAGCAATCTCTCTATTAAGAGGTCCCAATGCTTTGGGGTACTGTATTAATAATAATATATATGCCAGAGTATGAGAGTACATGATATAATCTGTGTAAATTATTAAATTAATAATAAGATGCAGTTGGTTATTGAAATATTGCTTGTGCATAATGAATGGGAATTGTGCATTCAATTAGGTAAATAAATTAAGGGGAGGGTTATCCCGCTATTTCTGGAAATTTCGAGGAGCGATTTCAGATATTTCTTAAAATGTCACCTATACATATCATATACCATCATGTAGGCCTTACCCGAACTTTCCAAAACGTATTAATTTTCACCTTTGTTGCCATGGTAACCATGCTAGGCCTGTGATTGGCTAAATTTTTGAACAAACGTAACTCAACACCGTTTGACGTACATTAATGTGGTTTGGAGAATATTCGCTGGGACATTCCGGAGGAACCCATGTTCTCTCGGATTTTTTATTTGGTTGTCATGGCAACTGGAGCCAGCCAATAAGCCCTTTTTTACTGAATAACTTAAAAAATCGGAAGATCTGGTTTTCTAGAGCTTAGTCGTCTTAACATCTGTGGCCAAATTTCATTCCTATAAACATTTTTCGTTTTCTTCTAGTTAGTTACGTTTGTTTGGAAATTGCTATTTTGGGCGCTTTTTAACGAACTGAGATATAGGCTTTAAAGTTTTTCCTACTTTAGGAGCGCTATTAATCGAATTATGTTAATTGTTTAGCATTTTTTATGTGTAGTAGTAATTAATCATTTTTAAAATCAAAGTTTGTAAAGAAAAAGCTGTATTAATTACTTTGTTATAATTTTTAAACTAATGTTGTTAAATGGTCATGTGTCGTATGGTTGGGTACCTTCCTTTGCGTTACAAACACCAAATCTGCTGATTTAGCCTCCTTTTAGGTTTAGACTGATAGATCTTGAAAACTATAACATCTCACCCCACCAAAATATACATTTCTGAAAGCTTATATCCAATGACTCGAAATTTGCTAAAATTGGGTTGATAACAAGGGTGAGTAAGAACCATCATAGGGGGTATCACAAAATTACAACATTTTAACCATTACTTGTATAACTGGCCATTCTTTACTGTTATGAAATATTCAACTATAACCTTCAGGGTCTAGACAAGCACACTATTAGCTCGGAAAAAAGTCGAATTTTACCACATTATAATTGACCGAAGTAGTGATACCGGGTGTGACAAAATAAGTATAATATTTAAGTTGCAATATTGTGACATTATATTCATTCTGGTCATATTCTAAAGTTTCAATCATATTATTCTTTCTCCAGTCAGTTGTGTCCAAAAACAACATAAAAACACTTAGTGCAATTAGATCATTATACAGGGTGTGCAAACACTTATAAATGGCTCTAAGTCTGCAAGTGTGCGGCAGTAAATTTTATGTTTAAAGTAAGACTTTAAATGAGTATCCGTCACTCCTTTTATATTGTCCTCCCTGAACTTTGTTCGGCAGAAGACTTTAGTTATATCACTTTCTGTCTGTCTGTCTGTCTGTCTGTCTGTCTGTCCGGCCGTCCGTCCGTCTTTCTGTCATGCGTCTGTCTGTCTGCCCTCCGTGTTCACTGCTTGTGTACGTTTCATCTGGAGTTTCCGTAAGGGCTACGATGGTTAAACTTGGTGGAAGAAGCGTGTCCATGAGTTCTCCGACCGATTAGATTTTGGGCATAAAATAGCTCATTTATAAGTATCTAATTTCAATATTTACGAAAATTTTCCCGCAAGGCTTGTGTACAAGTTTTCAGGATTCCGTAAGCGTATATGATGTAACTTGGTGGAAGGGAGCTGACTGAGTGTTCTCGAACTGATTAGATTTTTGGTCGTATTTCGGGTCAAATTAATTATGCCAATGGAAGCTAATTACTATGCCAAAAATCAGCGTAATTGCTACATTTTTTAAACGGTACAGATACCCAAATTCTTTCACTGCATAAAAGCCTATCCAGGTGCGCATCTTTTTTTTTTGCAATTTGAAAGTGTGTGATATATGTGGCTTTAAGGTATCAAATGAGCTAATTAAATATGCGTAATTACTGTATCTCTGAAACAGTACATCGGATGGCAAAATTCCTTTGCTTACATTAAGAATACTAGGCCGATGCATCGTTTGTGTGAACCATACTTGGGTCAAAGTGGCATTTGGGCCGTAAATATGCTAATGAAGTGTCTAATTTGCATATTTAATGAAAAAAAAGCTTGTGTAACAGTTATCTAGAGTTTCTTAGGCGTATAATGATGTACTTTTGGTGTCGTGGGTGTTTGCAGGGTGTTGGGGGGAGGGGGTGGGGTTTGAGGGGTGTTGGTTAGTGTTGGGGAGGGGTAGTGTGTTGCGGGGTGTTGGGGAGGGGTTTGGTGTTGTGGGGTGTTGGGGAGGGGGTGTGGTGTTGTGGGGTGTTTGGGGATGGGGTGGGTCTTGCGGGGTTTTTGTGAGTTAGTGGTAGTTTCCTTCTTTTTTGTGTTATGTGGTGTGTTTTTTTTTGGTTGTTTTTTTTTCGCGTGGGTGTTTTCTTTGCATAGTGTTGGGGTGTTATTTTGTGTTTTTTTCTTTGTTTTTATTGGGTTTTTTTTCTTTTTTGTTTTTGATCTTTTTTGTTTCCTTTTTTTTTTGTCTTTGTGTTTTTTGTCTTTTTTTTTTTTTTATTTTTTCTTTTTTTTTTTTTTTTTTTTTTTTTTTTTTTTTTTTTCTGTTTTTTTTTTTTCTTTTTTTTGTTGTTTTTCTTTTTTTGTTTTGTTTCTTTTTTGTGTTTTTTTTTCTTCTTTTTTTTTCTGTTCTTTATTTTTGTTCTCTTTTTTTTTTTTCTTTTTTTTTTTTTGATTCTCTTTTTTTTTTCTTTTTTTTTTTTTTTTAATCACATGAATCTGAGCTTATTTTGTTTTTTTTTTTTCTTTTTTTTTTTTTTTTAAAAAAAAAACTTGTTTGTTTTTTTTTTTTCTCTTTTTTTTTTTTCTTTTTTTGTCTTTTTGCGGGTGTTCGTGGATGGGGTGTGGTATTGCGGGTGTTGGGAGGAGTGGGGTGTTACAGGGCATTGTGGGGTATTGTGGAGTGGGGGTGTTGAGGAGGGGGTGGGGGGTTGTGGTGGGTGTTTGGGGAGGGGGTGGTGTGTTGCGGGGTGGTTGGGGGAGGGGGTGGGGTGTTGCGGTGGTGTTTGGGAGGGGTGTTGCGGGGTGTGGGAGTTGTGGGTGTTTGTGAGGTGTGTTGCAGGGTGTTGTGAGGGGGTGGGTGTTTCGGGTTGTTGCAGATGTTGGGGAGGGGGTGGGGTTTTGGGGATGTGTGGGTGTTGTGAGGTGTTTGTTGGAGGGGGTTGGGGTTTTTTGTTGGGGTGTTGGGGGGGGGGTGGGGTGTTCGGATGTTGGTGAGTGAGTGGAGTGTTGTTGAGTGTTGGGGATGGGGGGTAGGTGTTGCGGGGTGTTTGTGTTTTTGGTTGGGGTTTGGTTTGTTTGGAGGGTTTTGTGGCCTTGGGGAGGGGTGTGGGTTGTGGTCGCCGGTGGGGTGTGTGGGGTGTTGGGGAGGGTGGGTGGGGTATTGCGGGGTGTGTGGAGGGTGGGGTGTTGGGGTTTGTGGGTGTGGGGGGGGGTTTTTTTTTTGTTTGTTTTGTTTTTTTTTTTTTTGTTTTTTTGTTTTTTTTTTTTTTTTATTTTCCTTTCCTTGTGTGTTTTGTTTTCGTGTTTTGTTGCGGTGCGTGTGGTGTTTCGGGTGTTTTTTGTGAGGGGGTGTGGGTGTTGCGGGGGTTGGGAGGCGGGTGGGGTGTTGGGAGGTTGTGGGTGTTGGGAGGGGTGTGTTGTTTTTGGGGGTGTTGGGGCGGGGATTGGTTTTGGGGGTGTTGGGGAGGGGGGGGGTTGTTTGCGGGGTGTTTGGGGAGTGGGGTGGGGTGGTTTGCATAGGGTGGGGTGTTGTGGGTGTTGGGAGGGGTATATCTACAATCCTCCACTGTATTGCTTGCCAACTTCTTTGGGAACACTTTCTCTGTACTGTACAGTTGCAATCTTGTGTGCTGCTCTGTCTTACCGCTATAATACGCGAAAGCAGGCGAGACTTGTGGTTCTAGAACCGCCTTGTATGCCGATAATGAAATAAGTTTTTCATATGCAATGTGAACAGGAAGTTGGTACTTGGTATAATGTAATGCAGAGGGTGTGCCAAATTTAGATTTAGACAAAATCCAGACACGTCATGAATAGATTGCATGATGGCCAGTGTGCGCAACCCAAACACTCCTATGTATGTAGGTTAAGGAGCTTAATAATTATACGGAATGCACTTAATTCATTCAGTGCACAATTAACAATTTTAACATTGGGTTACAAAACTTAGAAGTAGGGTACATTTCAATTGCTATAATAATTTCATGTGGCTAAGATAATTGGACAGGTCCTACCTACTTAGTCCATGTTAATTTAAATAGTTAATTAGTAAAGTAGTTACCTATTTACAATGAGATTTAAATGCCTTCGTAAAGCAAGAACAAAGTAGCACTAAAATTGTCACTTTGACGGATGACACATTATGTACAATTAATAGTGAATAATATGGACGCCATGTAGTTTTTTACCAAAATATTATTATTTAGGTATTCTTATTAATAATGTAAGGCACATTAATTGCCTAAACTACAGAAAACGGAATGAATAATATATTTTATTTAATAATACAATTTATGCTTTCATGAGGCTCATTTTGCTTAAGTAATATACAAACAAAAAGCTACTTCTAAATTATTAGTTTCTCCCATAGAGATTGTACATATTAACCGACCGCTTATCCACTAACCGCTTATCCACCAGGTTTATCTTCGTTAACATTTGCAAATATTTTTCACTATTAAACAATTGAATACTCAAATTGTAAAACATCTTCTAAAAGTGAATACTCAGCTCTATAATGCCGCCCAAACATGGTGCAATTGGAGTGAGGATAGCTCTGTGACGCAATTTATCTGAAAGAAGAGTGAAAATGTACGTACCAGCTATTTGGGGGTCCCACCATACGACACATGAACCTAATATACAGGGTGCGGAAATAAAAAATACATCAGAAATATATCGCAGTATGTTAAAAGTGAGTTATTTTAATCGTTTATCATTTATTTAACAATCCGGACAAGACTTTTAAAAAGAAACAAACCCACAGCCTATAAATTATTTTTTTAAAAATTGTTAATTAATCACTGGTTGAAACCAATAATACATGCAAAATAATGACAAAATGCTTTTCGGCAAGTTTTTTTGTCACCTCGATACTTTGATCAGTCGTATCTTCGGAACCGAGAGTCGGATTTTAGTCAAATATAAAAATATTTCAAGCTAAGACTTACGGCATATGGCTGTTACAATATCTCACTTTTGCCTGGAAAAAAAATCACATGAGCAGTCGGATAACCAAAACCCCCGCCCCCCCTTAAAGGTGGGAAAGGATTGAGTACAAAACATGGGGCAATACTTTTTAGGGCAATTACACAGTGATCATTGAAAAAACTTTTTTACCTCACCGTAACTTTTTTTTTACAAAATACGGTGGTTATTTTGGTCTAATGGCTACAACACCAACCAAGCTCTTTTATTTTGGCTGTGTAATTTCATGCCAGAACCATGATAGGCTAGACATATACACGAATAATCATCAATATTTTGAAAATTTCTAATTTTGTATAGGCGCAAATACGAAATTCACCTGTTTTCTATTGAATTTTAAGCAAAACAAATCGCCCTCTTTCAATACATTTCTGTAGCGCCAAATACAAGTAAAATCTATTGAGTTGCCTGATCTTATGAACTTATTATGACAACATAGTTGGGTGCCTCAAAATCTCCTCGTTGCACCTTTACAGTTAGACTACTTTCCTTTTGAGAATATTGCCATAGTCATTCATATCCAGATTGGCGACAAAAGTGCAACTAATTTTTAAAAAAATTGCCATGCATTGATGACATTGTATTCACTCTGTGGGTGTACACGTCAACTTAATAGTCTACACATTTGTCTGGTGGATAAATAAGCAGTATGGCTTTGTTTTAGAACACTGGAGTTTCTGACCATCACTTGGTTCAATGGTGGAAGAAAAATAGTTTTGCATTCAGGTTATGACGGAATCAAAATTTTGTCTTTCTTCATAATCTCTCTCACCATATAACAACCAAAATTTTGTAAACATAAATTCTCCCAAAAATGTAGAAAATTTATTCGAGCAAAATGATGCCATTTATGTGAGGCAGCTGGTATTATGCTTTACTTGTTTACTTTGGGACCAATATAATATAAAATTTGAGTGAAATGAATACAAAGGTTATTTACATTATGATAATATTATTCAAGTTTACATTCTTCCATTTATGACTAGTGGCTCGGTAACTTAATTACTGCTGCATTGTAGTGCCATTAGAATATGACCGTTGCTGGGACCACCTGGTCTCACACTTCGTAGAAGCCACTGCACGATTACAAAACACATATCACATGCATGTGCAAAGCTTGAACCAGTAACTCAGTGGCTACTCATGTGCACTACGTCAGGGAATAGGTGGGCTTGGGCTTTATAGGCAATGGAAACATATTTATCAACTATACAAGCACAATCTTGGAAAAATATTAGTTGGAACATCATCACAATTTGCTTAGTGCTCACGGGACAGAATTAAAAGACACTATCCAGTGATTTTGCTAAATCAGGAAATATTTTTAAAAAAAAAAAAATCATTCTAAAAAAAAAAATCAGGATTTTGCATGTATGCTTAACAAGTACAGGTATCCTAACAGACCCTGCAAATGATAGACCGAAGAAACCTAATAAGGACAGAATCCGGAAATTTTAGTATTACTGTCCGTCGGACCACTTACACAACACTGTAATTGATGGAGAATCGTATCTTGGAACACTGCTGTTTTCTTCCTTTTCTGTAAATTATTCAGTTGGCAAAGGTTAACTTATGAGAATTTCTACAGACTTATCCTTCACTTTGAAGCTATTCATGCAATTCACAAATATTTTTCAAATCACTGATAGTGTCTTTAAAGAGCCTACAAAGCCCTGTTTATCACTCAATTGGAAGCCCCAACCTTCCACTTCAACTTGCCCTTCACCGACCCCCATCAATTAATGTTGGGGGATTGACAAGACTGCTGATGATGATACCCCATTCAACAGTGGTTGGGGTAGACTGGGACAGTTTCCTAAAAAAAAAAAATCATTCAACTTGTTAGTGATCGGGCCATGGCCCTTTAACATAAAGCTTTAAAAAGCTAAATGTTGGCTATAAAAGGTACAATTATTTGTTATTTATTGAAAATGTCCTCATGGAGGACTTCTACATTATGTAGTAATTGTGTGCAATTGCATTATTGACCATTTGTGTGTACTTAAAAGCAATTTTATTCTTTCAAAAAAAATATATACCAATGTCATCTCAATATTACTAATTAGCACTATTCTATAGTTTTACTACGACATTCTGAATGTCATTTTGAGGGAGATAGAAATTGGCATAATTACATTTTACCCTTTGCTCACACTATGTATGTGCTTTATTCCATGAAGAGAATAAAGCACACATGCAAAGGGTATAATGTAATTATACCTAAAATGTAAGACCATATACAACAGGCAGCCATGTTGTGAGGCAAGAAATTAGTCATTGAATTCAGAAATGTATGAATTGTAAATGGCTTATTTACAGACAATGTTTAAAAACACAGATTAGCACCTGCGCTTTATTTCACAAAGGTTACGATTAATTGAGTTTAAAAGAGTTATTCTTCTTACAATCTTAAGTCTGTAATGTTTTTCTTAAGAAAATTTGTAGGAATTTGTAAGGTAAAAGTACATCAAATAGATGCAGAAAAACAGATTGAGATTAAATTTTATAATCTCCATGTAAGGACATTCTTTTTCTTCTTAAAATTGTCTTAAAACAAGTTAATAGCCAAAGAAGAATAACGAAAAAGTCAACTTAGATTAATCTTACGTTGTGTGAAATAGGGGTCCTGGGTCAACTATATGCTAAGGTAATATTTCATGACTTCTTCCTGACATACTATTTTTTGTAAATCACTATAGAATATTGTAATGGCATGATATCTGTTAAAGTTTTCTCAAATAATGTCTTCAATAATGTTCCCAGGAACAAAACAACTGCATTTTGATATTCACATCGATTGCTATGTTTGATATATTCACCCAATAATGAATGTCATACTGGAACAACTCTTAATATGTAAGAGAGGCATACTGATATGAATGGATTTCTCTTCTATAGATTGAAGATAAACAGGTTCATCTCTTACATTGGAGACAACCTTTTTAAGCTCCAAAATATTACTTCTCCACTGGGCATGCTGGAATTAGTGCAAATTGATTCCACAAAACCAAGGTTCCTGTCAAGTGGTGTGAAATTCCATAATCCACAATTACCCTTTTAGAATATCTGGTATACATGTAGCAGTGCGGCGGAAGCAAATTGAAATGGTTTCGGCGGGCCCTACTGAGTGTCCGTGTGAGCATTAGTACTATATCTACAGAGCATACGGTATAACGGCGTGCAGTCCCTGGCTTCTATGAGATTTTTGGGCCCAAAATCCAGCTCCAGAACCATATGGTTCCCCTTCGCAGGGCCGTGCGCTAGACATTTTGTCGGTGGTGGGGTGTAAACTGAAGAACTGTTATTGCCATAGAGTCCTTGGAAGCAATGGCAACTAACGGCATGCGTTTCGGGCCCAATTAAGGGCATTAAAAACGTTGTCCTAAGTAGATACCATTTCTTGCTGATCGTTCGAACCAAACAGCACACAGCAATTGCCTTGACACAAGGGTGCAACAACGCAAAAGCTCTGAACAGGTGGGGTCCAAGGGCCCGATTTAGGGTCACTGGTGCCGTGCAGGGGTCAGCTCAAAGAATAAAAGTGAGTCGTCTAAAACCTTAATAATTAGTATAATAACTGTTAAACTGGCATAACAAAATAAACTTAAATACAAAAAAGGGCCATCATATTTTTAATTTTGCTCCGTTCAAATATTTTTAATTGGATGCTGTTGCTACAACTCTAAAAAAAAATGCGACTTAGAATTTTCCCCCTGCCGGACTATAGGAACCCTCAAGAATGAATCTCAAAAATGGTTTCATAGAATCGAGAACGCCAAAAAGGTTTCTAACATGAACCATAAAAGGTTATCCGAGTTTAAATAACTCGTTTGGGTTCGTCAAAGAACCTTAATCCTTGTCTACCAAGACTTTTTTTAAAAACAAAACATTGTTTTACCAGGGGTGGGGGGACCGGGCGTGTGTGGTTACCCACCTCCCTTTGGGATTTCGATGCTTATGATTTTGAATCCAATCAGGATTAGTTATGGTCTTTTTTTCCTTCCATTGATAAGTAAAATAAGTACCAACCTACCTAGTATGAGAGGAGCGCACACCAATGACGTCATAAAGGCACCACGAAATTCGGCAAAATTGGTATTTTCTAGAGAAAATATAACAGAAAGTCCACTTTTAGGACCATGTTTTTGAAAATAATGGTAAAATTATGAATGCATGTTTGGAAGTGTGTTAAGGGTGGCAATACCTTGGCAAGAAATGAGTTACACATGAAAAATTGAGAGATGTAATTATGTATATAGGCCTATATCTTAAAATAAAAAAACAGGGGCTAACTATTCCTAGGGCCAAGCGGTCCGAAGGACGACTCCCTAGGAACCACAATCCCCGTACTATTCTCTGAGGGTGGATATGAATTTGTGAACACGGACTTATTACAAAAGGCACCCTAAACGAGTATTTCCACCGACTAAAGAACATACCCCTTACAATTATTGTTGTCAGGCTTTGCTATAGACCATAAACAATTTTGTAGCAATTGCATTGCGTCATTCATAGAAAAAATACACCCTTATTGTCCTTTGATTTGCTTTGCTTTACCATATGGTTTTTGATCTCTCTGCTTAATTTGAGTATTACATACCTAAGCACGTCATCACACTTTAAGGGTTAAGAAAAGACATATTTTTCCCGTATTTTGCTGTTTTTTGACACCCTAATCAGTGTACACGCGTACGCGCCGTTGGAAAAAACGGGACCCCTTTTTCTTTTCCACGCATCATATCCACCTTTGAATACAAGTGCTCCCCCCGGATTTATTAAAAGAACCCATTTTCGGTATTGCTTTTGTAAATTTAAAAGGGTAGAAACCTTTGGAACTCATGAAATCCAAATTTATACGTCGGTATTGGTTAACGCGGAAACGCGAAAAAATCTATTTTTTATAATTAGCAATATAAAGAAATATTTCTTATTTCGTATTTCAGCTCCGTTTGAGCTGAAGAATCTACTGTAAGGGTGATTTCTTATTTGTGCTCACGAGACGAACACATATTATTTTACCAAAGACTATCGTAGCAACTGGACAAACTGTGTCCCAGAGATATGTGATTATCAATGTTCCAAGACACCACTAGAATTACTAACATTCATATTCTCAACCGTGAGGAGTGTGGGCAACTCCCATCTTGGAGGTGACGCGCATTTAAGGCAGTCAAGACCCCCAATTTTCAGCGTCGCTGTCACCCAAAGACCCTATATATTTTCAAATGTACCAAGACCCCTATTTTGGGGAATTTTCAAAACATCAAAGACCCCGAATTTTTGTGTGAATTTTTTGCCAAATTTTCTAAAGAATTTTGCAAATTTGTCACCCGAAACCCCCCTTATTTGGGGCATTTTGGGCGGTCCTCCACCCAAAGACCCCTATAGTTTTTAGTCATCTGTCACCGAACGCCCCTGACTTTGAGTGCCAGCCTTACAACCCTAAACATTTCATAGGTGATTGCCCTCCCCATCTCTCAGGCTACAATTTGTCAATTATACACCTGTGGATGTTTTGGGTTGAAGAATGAATAGCTGGCAAACTAAAAGTTTATAAACACGATATACCATACTTTAAGTTCACACAATAAGTGGTTCAAAGAATTTACTTTCTAGACTAATCGGGGTTAATGATATAGGCAAACGCTAAATGCGAAAATGTTTTAAGTGCCATTTATAGCACACACAGTTTAAAATTTTTTCGGCCGTAAAACCTTCCTCCTTTTTTGATTGTTTTTCTTTTAAAGATTTTCCCAATTGGAAGTAAAATCTAAAATTAAAATAATATAAGAATAATAATATAATAATGCTCCAAAACCAATGGTCAAAAGCAATGGCTCGCGTCTTCTGAGACAAACTTGTTTTTGTGTTGTTGTTTGTTTTTTCTTGGCATATAATTCGCACAGTCCTTATGCATGAAACTAAGAGTACCTGCAATATTTGAAGAGCCGAACGAGAATGTACTAGACTAACGGGGTATCCTTAAAGGCCTATTTTTTTCAGAGTTCGTCCCACCCAAAAAAACAATTTTTTTCAGGCCATGATCAACTGAAAGATAGGCTTTCGATTTTAATATTTTGTAATATTTAATTATAATATTATTATATTTTTGGATTTCCTTTATCATTTTTAGCTTAGAAACAGCTTTTTTCAAGAAAGGTCTTTCACTATTAGTTTAACCCAGGTTGGTGGCCAACACATGCCATCAGATCTCGAATGCTGTGTTATATGCTATGTATTTAGATAAGAAATAAGACGAAAAGTAAAAGAATACTCACACCCCAAATACTTTTAAGATGACAAAATTGCACAATGTTTCTGTGTTTACAAACAGAATTTGCCAAGCATAAAATTAGGAAGGTCGACTATCGTTTCACATATCACAATTAATGTATTTGCAATGTGTGATGGGCAATGTTTCAGAAAGCTAAGTAGCATATAAAAGGCTGGAATTCGGAAAATAAGAAATGTCAACAGGTCCTTTCGTGTTTGTTATTTATATTGTAATATGGTGCCCTTGTTTATCATTTTATTGCATTAGCAAAATGAGTAGACGACGAAATGGGGCATTAGCCGAAATGGCATTAGTCGAAATGGGCTTTTAACAATTCTGGTGATTAGAATCCAGTGGGTCAGAGACGAAATGACATTAGACAAAATGGTTTTAGACAATCTGGTGATAGCCAAGTGGTCAGTTAACGACTGACATTAAATTCGACGAACTGGTTTTTTTAGACAATCCGGTGGTTAGACCAAATGGGCATAGAACGAAATGAAATGGCCGTTAGACGAAATGTTTACAATCTATTGTTTTAGACCAAATGGGTAGTGGACGAAATGGCATTAGACAAATGTTGTATACAACCGTAGTGTTAATACCACTGGGCATTATACTAAATGGTATTAGCCGCTGTGTGATTAAGACGAAATGTATTTAGTCTAAATGTTAATAGACAAAATGGAATTAAGAGTATGTGGGTATTAGAGTAGTGATTTTTAGACAAAATGGGATTAGACTATCTGGATATTAGAAGAATGATAATAGACGAAGTGGCAATTTCCCCGTCCCCCCTCCTGCGCGAAGCGCGACCTTGCAATATTCCCTTTCCAAAACACATTTTCCCATGCAAATTTGATAGGAAACTTGAATTGTAAGTTTACACTTTCTTCTTATGCAAATTTCTCCAATGTGGCTAGATATATCAAATTATGTGAGGATATTTTATTTAGACACCAATTCTTGTTGAAACCTGGTGAAACGCGTTGAAAACAAACGCGAAATGACAAAATGGGCCGCCATCTTGGAGAAAAATGGGTCACACGTAAGTCTAATGGCACTTTAGTTGGCGATCATAATATCAAGATTGATACACTCACACATTGAACATGCACTCCTTCATGGGACTTGAATTAACAAAAAATTCCTCAGTTATAAATTCCTTAGTTTTTTAGCGCTAAACACTGAGCTTACAGCTTTCAACAAATGATGATAAAGTGACTGAGCAAGATAAAAATCAAGTCCCTTTGTATTTAAAATTCTCTCCAATTGAAATCAACTTAATTATTTTGGTAATGTCCACCCACTTTTGCCCAATTTAAGACCAAATATTGTAACCTTTTTGGGACCACTCTTGTAGGTATGAATCAATGTTTTAAAAAAAGTAAAATTATAGTGGATGTTGAAGTTTTGTTTGACACTCAGCATAAAGTTTTCATTGAAAGTTCGTATATATAAAGCTGTTTCTGGGAGGTGGTTGCGGAAGGGGTGTCCGCCTCCCGCGCAAGCGCGGAAACCTTGCGATGTTCGCTTGTCCAAAACACATTTTCCTTTCCCACCAAATTTGATAGAAACGAACTTGAATCCAAATGCTTTAGGTATGATGAACGGTTTTTTAAAAAGTAAAATATAGGGGATGATTATCATTTATTATGCAAGTGTCAT
>JAMKCH010018698.1:0-22849 GCA_023653785.1 Ophioderma brevispina
CGGTTGGAGCGTCGTGCATGTAATGCGAAGGTCGCCGGTTCGAATCCGTCCAAGCGCACATGGGGTTTTTTCAACACTTCGTGCGCTGCGATCTTCCAGGGAAAGATTATAAATATCTACATCTTGTCTACCTAGAAACTAAGTAGTTTAAATCTCAAAACATATAATCGTATATGTTAAATATATACAGTTCTGATGCGATCCGCTAGGAAAGCGAAGGACACCTTTCGAACCTAACACCTATAGATGAAAACTATCGCTCTTCTACCCACCCTGCGTGATAGCTCATCGGTTGGAGCGTCGTGCCTGTAATGCGAAGGTCGCCGGTTCGATCCGGCCAGCACACATGGGGTTTTTTTCACCCTATCGTGCGCTGGCCATCTCCAGGGAAAGATTCGGTATATATACATACATCCTTGTCTAACCTGGGAGACTAATTAGTTTACATCTCAAAACCAAATTAATCGTATATGTTAAATATACATTTCTGAATGCTTATCCGCAGACAGCGAAGGACACCTTACTCGAACCTACCCCTATAGATATATCTATCGCTCTGCTACCAACCTGCTTGATAGCTCACTTGGTTAGAGCGTCGTGCATATGTAATGCGAAGGTCGCAGGTTCGAATCCGGCCACGCGCACATGGTGTTTTTTTCCACACTAGCGTGCGCTGGCCATCTCCACGGAAAGATTATAAATATATACATCCTTGTCTACCTGACGAACTAAGAAAGTTGTAAATCTCAAACCAAATATACTCGTATATGTTAATAGACGTTCTGATGCTATCCGTTATGAAAGCGAAGGACACTTTTCGACCTAACCCTATAGATGATATCTATCGCTCTTCTACCAACCCTGCTTGATATCTCAGTCGTTTAGAGCGTCCGTGCATGTAATGTCGAAGGTCGCCGGTTCGAATCCAGCAAAGCGCACATGGGGTTTTTTTCACACTATCGTGCCTGCCATCTCCAGGGAACGATTAATAAATTATAGCCAAAACTATATTTGTTGTAAGCAAAAATGTAAGGGAAGACAAATATGCAACATGTAGTGCATATACATGGTGCCGACAAGTGTCATATAAGGTGAAAAGTAAATTATGTATAAACAGTACAAAATTTTTGTGGCGTCTCATTTTTACCTTCAATTACAGCATAGCTTAAACGGTTGTATAGGTCAAAATGACTGCCACATAAATACAAAACAAACTGAGATGTTATTATCTTAATACATGGCATGTGTTACAAAGATATAAAACAAAAATGCAAAAGACCCCCCGATATCAACAATCCCAGACTTTAACACATGCCTCATTCGTAGGCAACTCATCCGTAGGCACCACCCTCTCTTTCTGACCGGACTGACTCAAAATTACAAAAACGCAAAAAGTAAACATAGAACACACAATGAATCTTATACCATTATCAAAGCTAGATAAATCCCTTGAAAATGAACTATAAACAGCTAAATACTACTGGGTTCTAATGATACAATAAAAAACATCTTTAAAAACATATTGTGAAAAAGGTAACGCCACCCTCGTTTGGTATACCCCAAACTCATGGCGCATGACCATAAAATGATATAATTTGAATCCTTGACCCTAGGAAAACATAGTATAGACACAAGAATGAAGTAAGCCTTAATCTGAGTTATGTACAAAAATGTCCACAAATGGCAACCCATTTTGACAATTTGATGCAACTTTAACTTAATTACCCTAATGCTTCTAACTAATGATCTAATTGTATTCCTTAACCCTGAAAAACATTGTATAGACACAAGAAGTGGTGAATAGTCATTTATCAAAAAATTCATCTAAAAAATTTAGGCTCTGGGGACCGGAAAGATTGGAATCAGATAAAATTTCCGTTATGAAAACACTGTTGTTTCAATGCTTTACTCAAAAAGCCTTCGTCTGGCTATAGGAAGCACTTTTTTGAGAAAATGGAACCAGTACTTATGTAGAACTTTCAAAAATGAACTAAGTCCAGAGCGGACGCTTCCTTGGTCGCGGAAAGTCGCCTGATCTTTGGTTGAAAAGTCACCTAGCGGGCCACGGTATGTAGATTTTCAAAATAAACTAAGTCCAGCGCGGACCGCTTCCTTGGTCTTCCCTCTGGAAGTGGCCCGGTTGCGTAAGAGGAGCGGTCTCGCTGAATGCTAGTCAAAAAACGCCTAAGTCCAGGCGGACCGCCTAATTGTTCAGCGGAAAGTTCGCCCTAGATCTTTTGGTGAAGGTGAAAGGTCACCTAGGCCGGGCCCACGGCAGCGAGATTTTCCATTAGGGACCACTTCATTGGTCAGCTTTAAATCCCCCTAGATCTACTAAGCGAACGTTGGGGTGAAATGTCACGTACGTAGCCATTTCAAAATGGAACTAAGTCCAGAGCGGATTCTTCCTTCTTAGCGAAAGTCGGCTAGATCTTTCGGTGATGAAAAGTCCACTAGCCCCGGCACGGCATGTAGACTTTTCACAAATAAAACTCGTCCCAGAGCGACCCGCTTCCTTGGTCTTCACATGGAAGTGGCGGTGGACGTAAGAGGAGCGGTCTCGCTGTAGAATGCTAGTTCAAAAACCGCTAAGTACCAAAAAAATTACTAAGTCAGGGGGTAGGGGCGCCCTACTCGAATTCAATAGTCATCAGGTTCCATCAACGTGGAAAATTCCTTAGTAGGACGGAGTTAGGTAGTAAGGGATATAAAATGTCCTGTCACTGAAAAATGACTTCAAAAACTAAATACCTGCTTCTCAGCGAACGAGGGGAGACGCGTAAGATAGAACAGGGCGGTGGAGGACCAAGCCTATTCATTATAGCAAATCCAAAAAATGTCAAAAGAAGATATTACAGCAATACTGAGTGAAACCACAAAACAATTGGGGTGGTCCTCGTTGTATTCATTAAAAAAAAAAATCAGAATAACCATTAGTGGAGTTATTTTTCAACTCCAACGGTGTGGAAATAAGAATATTCCTTGACAACATATACCAAATTCAGAATCGTTCGTCAAGATTGCGCTTTACGTGTTAAACAATGCGACGTCTGAAATTGGATTTTTGGCCCGCCCTCCCCTGAATAGGTATGCTCATTAAATATACCACCCTGCGGAGTTGAATGTGAAGAATGTCATGGCAATGGGGGGGATGTTTTATGTCTCATTTACATATGTGAAGCTCGGGAATATGTGTTTGTGAGATAGGGAACAGTGATCGAGGTGACGAGTAAAACATGCCAAGTAAGTGCCCTACGTTGCCATAAGGTCATTTAGAATGGGAAACCATAAGATGAGCTGCAAGATGGAACACTCAAAGAGAAAGCATTTGTTCATTGAGCCACTGCGGCACAGGACCTAGCATAATGTGATGCTTGTCTCGCCCGGTCCCGGTGGTAGTCTTACTTCGGTGAATGAGGATGGTCATGCAACTTACCTTTTTTTTCCCAAATGCCAAACTTCTTGTGTTTCTTGTAAGCTGTAAGGTATCGTAGCTCGTAGAGCCATTCTTGATGCAGAGTCCAGTGCCTTCTCGATTCAATATCAGCCAAGAAAATCATTTTTGAAACAGGTTCTCAGAGTTGGGGTGATCCCCCTGGACCCCCATTCTATGGGGACGATTTCCCAGGCTCTCATCCAAACTTCTTGGGCTTTTGCTAAATTCTACCTATTAGCACTTTTTAGGGTGGTTTCTGTGCCAATTCTCTTCGGCACGTTCTTCAGCTAGCTCAATGACAATATTCTTCTTTCTTTGCAGGAGAATATATGGCGACCCCTGGTTTCCGTGACCAAAATCCATTTGGTCAGATGTGGACCATTAGACCAACTGGATATTAGAACAAATTAGACATTGGCCAAATGGGTATTAGACCCAAATGCGTATTAGACCAAATGGATATTAGACCAAATGAGTATTAGACTAGATGGGATATTAGACCAATTGCATTAGTTACATCGGTACATTACATCTGTGGTTGGACCAGAGAATATTAGACTACCTGGGTATTAGACAAAATAATTATTAGACTAAAGGTTATTAGACAAAATGGTATTATGCCAAGTGGAGTTAGACCAAAATGACCATTAGACCAAGTGGGATTAGACCAAATGGCAAGCCACCCACGAACCAGTCAGTTGTCCACATTTGAGTGCCTACTCTCACACAGCTCATTCATAGTATTGTGTAAAAGCCTCTCGCATACCAGAGAGCCACCTGTGGTACCATTCAGAGCAAACTGTTTCAAGTTGTGAGTTACAGATCCATACGCATTTGTCAGATCCAGCCACACAATCACAAAAACTTACGTATGCTCGAGGTATCCTACAATATCCAAATCATATCTGATGATTCAGAGATTCACGATAAGGGCGCTCTCAATTTAAAACAAATCGTGCCATTTGCATATACACAATGGGCTTGGTTCATATACTAATCCACTGCGTGAAAGCTCAAATCGAAGCCCTTCATAAAATCATATCTTGTTATAAAATTCCGGATCCGGAATTTAGTTATACACCAGTATCCTATGGGACACTGTGTTATAAACAAAATGGTATACTCAAAACGAAAAATCCGATTTATCTCAAATATTGAGTTGAGCATTTTAAGTGGACTTCAAGTACTCAGTTCTAGAGACTATTTTTAATTGATGCACCATAAAAACTATATACAAATTTTGAGTCAGCCTTTAAAGACACTATCAGTGTTTGCTAAATCAGCAAATCGAAAAAATCATAAAAAATTCAGATTTGTGCATGTATGTAACAAGTACAGGTTATCCTAACTTACCCTGCAAATGATAAGACCAGAAGCAACCTAATAAGGGACGATCGGAGATTTTAGTCATTATTGTTCGAACGGACACTGTACTACAACACGTTACTGAATGGAGCATCGTATCTTGGGAAACTGCCGTTTTCTTCCTTTTCTGTCAATTCTACAGCTGGAAAAGGAATTAGGAGAATTCTACAGACTTATCCTCACACCCTTTGAAGCTATTCCTGCCAAATTTCCAATATTTTTCAAATCACTGATAGGTCTTTAAGTTCCTAGCACAGGTTTTTAGCAAGAAAACAAATTATTGATTGATACCGTGAGACTTAATAGGAGAATGATATGAGGCTTTCAAGTGGGTATAATATATTGTCGCTGGACAGTAATATCTTTTATGTGAAAACAAGCTTTATCATCAGAATTGTCTGAGAAATATGTGTAGTAGGCATTCTGATATGATATTTATATATCATTCTACTATAAAATACAATTACATGCCGATATGTAAACAACCTAAAATAGGTCCGGAACCCATTTCCCTGTAGAAATGAATGGTAAATGCATGGTTTGGAAAAACGCTCATAAATAATCCTAAAATGTTTTAAATCCCTACTTTTTTGGGTGTACATAATTACTTTTGTCTATTTGCATCTCAAAACCAACCATTAGTAATAATTTTTAGTGCCACAATGTGGCCGCTTTTTGTCGCTCGCGTATAATGTCGCCCTAATTCCGAACAGATTCAATATTTTCAAATTTTTCAAAATGCGGGGCTCAGTGGACCCAGGTAATTTTCCCGAAAACGCCCTGTAGGCATTTTTTTAATCCAAAAGTTGCGGCAAATACAAAATGAGGCAAAGTACAAAAACGAAATGCCAAAAATAAAAAAAAAATAAATAAATTTAACAAAAAATATCAAAACCGACCGCCTCCCAGGTCATGGTAGTGTATTTGGATCATTACGTAACAAAAAGCCAATAAATACTATTGTTTCGATTGTTACGGATTAGCAAATACGCGAGTATACCCTGTAATAATACCTAATGCACCAGTCATATAAACAGAACGGTTCCAGACACCAAGGTCCAGTATTCTCAAACGAATTTTTGGTGTTAAAAGAAAACGGCGGTTTTAGGCATATTAAACTGATGTTAGCTAAACGCGAGTAAAAACCGCTGGTTGAATATTTGAACAAGTAGTTTAGCTACACCCAGATATTACCCACCGTCGTAAATATCATCCACGAACTGTGACTTATCTTGCCTAATATTACGTGCGCGTCAACAATATTAAGGGTTGAGTAAAAAAATGACCCGATTGTGTCCGCCATTTGAATTTTTAAATAATATTTATCTAACATATGTGGTATCGCGGAAAGCTTATTCATTATCTTTAATTTGCTGCCAAAGATCTTTCCAATCGTTAAATTAGACCGAGCTACAATTTTTCGAATCAAGAATCTGCAGGATAACTAGGCCTGATTTTTTCTGGATCACTGATTTCCTTCGCTGCAAACGCTGGCATTTCAATGTGAATCCGTGGACAGAGCAGAAACCGACTACTGGATTTCAACGGTTGGAAATCGGTATACCCCAAACCCCCAGAACCGAATGTGCATAATCTTGGCAGTAAATTAAAGATCATGAACTAAACTTTCAGATAATACAAATTGTTTGACACAAAACAATGTTGTTTTTTATGACTAAAGAATAGCCTGCTTACCTTTATACGATGTTGGATGTACAAATGCATATGTCTTGTTACAGATGCAGAACCTCCCAAATACACACATATACATTACCCGGTCCCTAACCGTGACGGCAGCGTTAGCCGACGTCACCAATACCCACAATTCCAACCTCCTCTTTCGTCTTACCCTCCACAAAAGGAGCATTCTTGCAGGGGGGGTGGGAAGGGCCGGGATTCCCAACATCGGATAAAGGTAAGCAGGCTATTCTTAAGAGTCATAAAAAACCACCCTGTTTTGTCAGGACTCATACAGAAATACTGCTTACCTTAACAATCGAGGTGGATGTACAAATTGCATACAACATCACCAGTCTAGCAAGTAGACGGAAGGAGGTTGCAAGATGCAGCCAGGAATTGTCGATGGTAAGCCAAAGACCGGGTAATGATAAAAAAGGGGAATCAGACTACAGGGCGCGAAACCATAAGTCCCCCGAAGGACCAGTAGATTCGCGCCAGGTTGTATTCCCACACCGTACCACAAAAGGTCCTCACCTCAACACTGGCTAGGGTCCGGCCGACCGCGCCGCTGCCAAGCACTGCCCTAGCAAATGCTCCACGATGGACTCCACGTTACAAAGGTACACTGACGCAAAGTTGTTGCAGAGCGCCACGAGATTGTCTCGACCAATACATCGCCGCAAAGAAAACACCGCCGCTGGAACGCCAAAGAACTCGACACGCGCCGAGAACTATGGACGGAGACCGAGGCGTTCCCAGAGACCGCAGAGGAATCCCGAATTACCGCAACAACCCAACGTGCTAAGGTATCCTTCGCTGCTGCCCCGTGAGGGACTGTGGAAGGGTTGTTAACGCAAGAGCTGTTGAGTGGGACCCCATAAGGACGCGGTCCTCCTGACATACCTACTTGAGCGCCCTTACCGCGGCACCAAACCCTATATGACCCAATGATGAGTGAATAGATATCTTGGGAAGGTAGAAAGGAGAGGCCGAGAATGTAAACTACATTCATTTGGCAAGGAAAGTTCCGGACGGAAATGAATAGTAACTTTTCCTGAGATGGAGAAGGCGAGGCAATCACCGACGGCAAAGGCGTGCAGAGTCGTTTCGAACAACTGACGCCTCGGAAGCCCACGACCAAAAGGAAAAAGCTTTCACGAATGAGGATCATCAGAGAAGCGTCTTCGAATGGTTTGAACGGAGATTTTCCCCCAAAAACTCCAGCACGGAGGAAAGTGTCTCACGGTGGAACGATCCGCCGTTGAGGAGGGCGTGATAAACATGCCCTCCAGCAACAGTCGAATAGAATCACGTCGTAGAGCCCGGAGCCTCCACGAACTGCGACGAAACAGACTGAATTGCCGATTTGTAGTTGTGGACTGTCGCTGCTTCTAGTCCTGACCTCAAATCGTTCTGTAAGGAAACTGCTATTTGCCCTACTCGGGCTCGGGACGGAGACCAGCTCTGGCCCTGGGCACACACTGAACGTAGGGAGCGGAGCACTCGCAGAGTATGCTTTATGCGGGCCGAAGCCCCTCTTTCCTTGGTAGTGAGATCGGCAGATTCCTTATAGAAAGGCCTCCTCCCGGCAACCGTTGCCGGACAAGGGCCAAGCAGTCAGCTTCCGATGCTCAATCACCAGCTGGACGCCCCGGGCCCCGGCTGCCGGAGATGATCCGGTACTGACGGTAACAGACGGGGGAACCCCATGAGGGGTCCCACCAGAGGCCGGAACAAAGGAGCTGGGGCCAGAACGGGGCTATCAGAATGACGTTCGTTGCAGTCCTCCTCCGAGAACTTACGGGACACCCTCGGGATGAGGGAAATGGGGGGAATGCGTAGGCCATCATTCAGTCCCAAAATGATGGACAGAGCGTCGATGTCGAATGCACCTGGGTCGCTGAACCGGGTGCAATACACCGAAGTTGACGATTGGTTGCGAGGCCAAAGAATATCGACGGATAGGAAATCCGACGCGATCGTCCGCCATGATATGGGCACCCCGGTCAATATGCCTCGCCACCAGGCTGACCCCCCTGAGTAGCGCAGATAAGCCCTCGGGAAGCAGCGAAATTTGAATAACCGCCGTCAACCGACACCGAAAAGCCATTCTTGACGAGCGGTGAATGGAGACCATGCAGGTAGGCGTCCACTGAGATCCAGGCGACGTTGCCCAAGACCTTAGTTTGGCGAACGCGAACAAGGCGCAACGCTTGCATCAAACCTTCACGGGGACGGATGAACGCATTGAGCGGCTTGAAGTTGAAAAATTGCCCCGCCCATCGCCCGTCCTCTTGGTGCCCCACCAACAAAGTAGGGGAACTTCCCCCCCCCCCCCCAGTAAACTTGGAGGAATCATAGGCGAGCCACGCAAGACATGTTGATACCACGCGCGGAACGCGAGGGGCCTACGGCAATGTCAAGCCCTGCCAAGCCGGATGGATCGCCGCCGGCCAGCGAGAGCGAAGCGCCGGGTGAAATTGCTTCGTACTAAGCCACCAAAGGGCGCAGACCCCGAAGCTCCCCTGGTGCACCGGCATCAAGCTACAGCTTCATATTTGAGACCATAGCTATGATGATGTCCGGCGAATCGCGGGAAAGGAGGACTGTACTGAAGACGTGCGCTGCAGGACTGTTGAGAAGATGCAGAACATGTGTTATCTGCGAACTATTCCTCAATTAGTCCCCTCATCTCCGTCGCCATCTTTCACCTTCGGACCCTGAGTCAGAACCAGGGGACCGTGACGATTGTGGTAGGGTAGATATCTGCGACAGTACTGGAGCAGCTCCGAGTGTTGTCGGCTGTTGGGATTGCAGCAATAGTAACGGCACCAGAGGCAGGCAACGGTTGAAGCAGGGTTGATCTGATTGTGACTGGTTTAACACTAGGCCTAGCCGTCGAAGGTGCTACCTTGGTACGCGTTTGCCGAGTACCCATGGCCTTGAAGGCCAACCATGTTGGCCTGCATCCAGTCAGAGTACACAGGGTACACCTGTGGGTGAAAGCCCTGGTGTATCCCGCCAGCCAAACCAGGCGGGGGTACCTGTAGGCCAGCCCAATTGGCCAAAGTAACCCCCGCCCGCGATGCGGGCCGGCAACCCAGGGAGGGCGCCCACTGTTGCCAAAGAAACCATCGTGGTTCGGAGGCATAGCGTACAGGGAAGGGATGTTGCCCGCACGGTACCCCAGTCGTGCTAGGTCTCAACCATCGTGAATGCCAAAGTGGAAGGCGATGAGGATCGACGGGATGACATTAATCGCCTGAGAGATGGCATGAAGGAATTAGAGACCGGTAATTCCCCGAGTGGAAAGCCCATTGTTGGCATAATACCCCAGGGGTTTAGGCCAAGGACAAGGTACAGGTGGATTACCCGTCGCGTTCTTCCCGGACGAAACTCCACGGCAGAGCTTATGGTAGGGAGGACCGAGACCGTTCGACGTTAGGTACAGCAGTAGTAGCAAGGCATAGGCGCGACTGTGAATGAAAGCGCAGGGTTGACAATTGGTCGTGACTGTAACATTAGTGTAGCCGTCGGTGGTGGTTACCTTGGTACGCGGAGCCCTGGTACACCTGGCCCCGAAGGCCAACTATGTTGGCCTGCAACAAGCCAGTGTACCCAGAGTACACCTGCGGACGAACGCCCCGGTGTATCCCCCCAGCAAAACCAGGCGGGGTACCTGTAGGGCCAGACCAATTGGCGAAAGGAAACCCGCTGCGATGCTGACTTTGAAAAGGTACGCTGCAGGAATCGAGCGCTGATGAACAGCGTACGGTACCCCAGTTCGTGCGAGGTCTCAACCCTCGTGAATGCCCAAAAGTAAGGCGATTAGGATCAACGGATTGAACATTCATCGCCTGAGATGTGGCATTGAGGAATTATCGACCGGTAATCCCCCACTTGAACGGCCTTCATGTTGCATAATCCCTAGGGATTAGACCAAGGGGACCCAGGTATCGGGGGATTACCCGTCGCGTTCCTCCTGGACAAAAACTCCGCTGCAGAGCTATGGTAGTGGAGGACCGAGATCGGCACTGAGGTAACGAGGACGTTACGAGCCCCAACCTGCAGTTTACCTGACTGCCAAGCACCGCTAACGCCCCGTGAGCATTAGCGTATTGCAGAGCACACCGATGACAACACCGGCTTCATAGCTGGCCGGCCCCGCGGGTCCGCGTGGGCGGATGGGTACCCAAACTGGTGCGGGCTCACTCTCTAGCAAAGGCCTGGAAGTTGAACCAGTAGCGTCCCCGTTGAGGGACCCTTCCAGTGAAACTTCCCGCTCCCCGCGACCGTGACTGTCACAGAAGCCGGGAAGAAAGGACCTGCCAAGCACTGCTAAACGCCCCCGGAGGTGAGCATAGTAGTAGCGGCAGAGTACACATGATGACACGCCGGCCTCGTAGCCTGGCCAGCCAGCGTGTCCGTGGTGGGCGGGTACCCCCCCTAATCGAGAGCAGAGCTTGGGAAGTTCCACCACTAGTAGCGTCCCTCGCGGGAACCTTCAGTGGAACCTACCGACTCCCACACAGCTACCGCACAACGGTCACAGTAGCCAGAGGACGCCTTCGGCAACTTCATCCGTACAACGCCCCAGGGGCGCCTGTGAAGAAGAAGAAGGACCGGAGGCCGAGCCCCGAGATTACCGCCTGAACTGAATGACCGGAGCTAGCAGTAGCGAAAGAACGAGTAGAAGCACTAGACTTACGAGGCCGTAATTCCCGCGAGGAAAAGGCCCGCTCCAGTGCATCCGAACTGTGCTTGCCAGAACCAATTAACAAATCGCAGGACGCACCGTTTCTCTCAGAACAAGAACGGTGATCATAGCAGGGAGGATGCGGGTCCCAAGCAGGAATTATGGACGGACACGACGTACACGGGTGGGACATAGTTAAGCCAACACAACTACCGAAAAGGTAAAATTTACCTGTTATATGAGAACCCAAATGGTATGCCAGGAGGATACACCCACGCAGCGACTACCCTAGCAGGTTAGATTGAACGCACTCAAAGCGAGGATAACAATAGATAAAAGACAGAACAATAAACGACGCAGTCAATGAGATTAGTCTTACAGTTCAGACGTAATCCAGAACTGCGAGGCAAAAGAAAAACGGTCGATTACCCAAGGGTACATTAAATCCCCTGGTCTGACTACATTCAAAGAACAAAATACATAATTAACAACGACAGTTGAACAGATAATTGTGTGCAGGGAAGGTGACCAACCACAAGAAAGTCCGATGACCTTCCGCAACGATCGTATCAAGTACACGTTACAGGCAAAATCTGCTTTGACGGCAACTTCGACGGTGAATCTTGTCCATCAGCAAACGGCAATAATTGATGACGTCCCGATTTATGCCATTGCAATCAATCTCAAAAGTTTACGCCGAGCGTCAGCGTGCATAGAGCAGACGGCGACAAACAAAAAGCGAACATGGTAAGTAGTTCCTCAAACGTTATTCAATCTAAGGAAATTATATTGCAAGTAGGAATTATTTCCCCAAATGTGGAAACACAAGAAATCAGTTTAACATCAACCGCTTTTGCTAGGTATGATTCAGACGGGATTTAGACGGGATGTTAAAAAGATATGTGGTCATGAGCGAACCGCGTAGTCTTAGCCTTAGCTGGCCTGTGAAGTAGGCCTAAGTACAGGGGGAAATGTTATTTTTCTGAAAATTTCATATACCAATCTTGCAACCAAGGTTTTTCTAATCAAAATTTTATGAGGATTTTCAAAAAAGGGTGTCTTTTTTCAAATGGTTCTTGGGTGTTTTGGGGAGGATTTTGGGGTTTATATTATATTGTACTGATTCTGGTATTTTAAAGGGTAAAAATCACTTTTTCAGGCTGAATGTTTTTTTATGAAACATTTCAATTACCTTGTTTCAAATGTGTAAAAACTTTTTAAAAAAAATTGGGTTTGTTTTTTTGGCGGAGAGTTTGCTTTTTTCTGATTATTAGCATTTTATGTGCTGAAAAGGCTGCAGTTACACATACGGAAGTTTTTTTATATTAATCCAAATAAAAGATGTATTCACTTCTTATTTTATTCAAAAAACAAAAAAATTTTTTATTTTGTACATAACATTGGATTTGGGCATTTTGGGTTTAATTAATCGCCTTAGGTTTAACTTATAGAATATAAAGAGGCTTTAAAAATATTTTAACATTTTTAAAGTTAAGAAATAATTTTTTTTTTTTACATCAAAGTTTAGGTAATGAATTAGCGTTATATGGTTTTTACAAAGCAGGGGAGTTGTGTCTCCTCCGTGTGGCCCCATTTGCCTTCGAAGCGGCCCCATTGGACCCAAAGCAAAGAAAGAAATAGTCGGGAGAGGGCTTTCAAAGAAGAAATACAACACTCCCCTCTGTTCACAACACCCAACACTCTAAGACTTAAAAAAAAGAGTGGTTTCCACTCATTTTCATGGACTTTAAAGTCTTTGAAGAAGAATCAGCATTAAAATGGTTAACTCCCATCACAATTTTTGAGAGCGCATTCATGGGTGACTCTATAGAAAATGTGTAGAGAAAGGGAAAATGGTTATTCTGAGCGAACCTTTTTTCTATTATGGTAGTTCAAAGGGCTTTAAAAATTTTTTTTCATTTTATTCGATTTCTCTAAACCACACATCTGGTTTAATGGCTGTTTCACACTGATGTCCCTCTGCCAAGTTTTGTCAAGTTGAAAATCAGACTTCAAGGTGGGTAATTTTCGTCTCCGACTCCTGGTTTTACGAGTGTTTGCAATGAAAGTTTAAACCTTGTTAACCAAGTAATTTGGTTTGGTAGAGCAAAGTTAAGCCAATGACATAACACACCCGATTATTCTGTAAGCTTAGATAACAAAATTGATTGCCAACGGATACTATTAGAACACAAGCACAAATCAACTCTAATGGATAATTCAACTTTACTAATTATT
Source organism: Ophioderma brevispina (assembly GCA_023653785.1). Lineage (NCBI taxonomy): Eukaryota > Metazoa > Echinodermata > Ophiuroidea > Amphilepidida > Ophiodermatidae > Ophioderma > Ophioderma brevispina. The sequence continues at coordinate 13,416 of JAMKCH010018698.1, forward strand.
TAACATCGGTACAATTATATTTCAATCTCATTGTGAAACCTTTCCCCCTCTTATAAGATTAATACATTAATATTCAACTACATAGATATTATTTATGTACAATTTACCGCATTCTTGTATTTTGGTTGTAAAGTGTATTGTCTTGTATAATGGTTATTTTAAAGGGTATAATTTTATTGCGTATTGAGAACAGGTATTTTCACTAAGAATTGGTCCTGTTAGAGGTCCCTTTCAGAACCATGAGCCTGGGTACCCGCAAACCCCTGGAGCCCACCCGGATTTAGAGTAAGTTGTCCTATAAGGAATTCGGATAATGGAATAAAGTATAAAGTATCTAATATTACTTTCCCATCAATAGATCTTGTTTGGGCCCTCTTAAGAAAGGTCTATGTTTATGCTTGGCACCGCTAGTTATCTAGATTTGTGATATATTTTTTTTCTGTTGTCGGCCCATACATAAATTATAGTACACATACATTAAGAAAAATAGCCATGCCTTGAATTAAAACTTTGTTGGTTCACATAATAGTCTCATAATCAGACGTTATAGCTTGTTTATTAAAAGTTGTTGTACTAAATACAATACGCTCCAAAAATTTGAACCTTTCTATAGCTTTGGGGAATACCAAGGTTTGCACAATATATATATGAAAATTGGTTAATGTCAATTAGCATTTTAATTTTGGCCTAAAAGTAAGGACAAAAGTCAAATGGATAAGAAAATGAAGCGTTAATCAAACGCTTGTTTGGTCGCAGAGTTACAGCGTTCTTATGTTTGATCAGCTTCTGAAAAAAATTTCACATAACGGTTGATTTTGGACGCCGACAAGAGTTGGCGTTATTGTAGGGGCCACTCAGAACTACAATCAGTTTAATCCCTCGAAACGTTATATGAACTATCAGTATAATTCACTAGTAGAAATAATGCTCTAGTACTCTGCAGACCCACATAACCCCAAGGGAAATGTTTGTAAAATTGAGTTTCTTGTTTGGCTTTCCATTATTCAAGACTGATCTGGGTTTTTTAGTTTTGGTCTCATTGGACCAAAAAAGTAGGAAAAAAAGGCGCCAACTATTAAAGAAAAAGGACGGATGTACATTACTGGCGAGTTTTTTTTTAAAGCCGTAGTGTTCTCTTTACATTTGATCATTGCCCTAAAAAAAATTGTCCTAACAAAATGGCCCTCTTTCAGAGCCTTCAAAAGTTAGTTACGATGTGGGAACAAAGAAACAATGATGTACTGTACTCTAATTACCAGTTCAATTTGTGTACATCAGTACTCCACCCTCTTACAGGGCACAGGGGTGGAAGAGGGAGGGGAGGAGAAGGAAAGAGGGACGGGATTATGATAAGGAAAGAAAGAAGGAGGAAAAGCAATGGAATATTTCTATTTTTGAACAGTAGGGATTGTGCGGCCTCCCATCTTCATAACCCAGGTTTTGAAGGCGCAAGGAGCGAGATTGTCACATATCAGATGTCCCCTAACAAACTGCAAGCCCTTGGGTTTTAGCATAGTGTTAAAGCTTTCTGTCAAAAAATATCCCCACCTGGACAAAACTTTAGCTGATAATTCTTTCTTTGGTACAGAAATGGTGAAATTTCTATTTTGTATTGGAACAAATACAAAAATTCAGCCCGTGTTTATATTGAGATGTGGCCAAAAATTACAAGGACAAAAATCCTTTATATGAATCCTACACTATAATGCGAAACATGGATGCCTTGTACTTGGAAATCTCATTAAAACTTTAAGAGTACTGATTTTTTACCGGAGGGTCTTAGAACTGAATTTGTCGCAATTAAACGTAGGGTCTTGGTTTGGGAACTTATTTTCCTGAAACCAAGTTGAATGCGTGGAGGAAAATAAAATGTGGCAAACTTGAGCTTCTGGATCCAAAATTGGAAACATTTTAATGAAAATTGGGAACCAAAGTACAAAATGAAAAGTAAGTCTAGAAAAGGGCTCTGTATTGTCGTCTTCATGCTTTACATACTTAGGGTTTTTGAACTGAATTATGCCTCAATTGGGAGTCTTAAGAACTGAAGTTTGGGTAACTCTTTACTGGGGTTTTATGAGCTGCTATCAAATACTGTTACCCCACGGTTTGCTCATAAATTTGAAGTACCCAACCTCAAATACATTAAAAAAAACACCCACAACACCCCACATACCCCAAAAATGATAAAAGCCGCTGTTCTTTTTTTCTTTGGGGTACACTCTAAGTGCGGCTGTTATTTTAAAGGCCTTTCCTATATAATTAAAGCAACAGAAACTTACAACAAAACCATAGACAATGAATCAAAATGTTGAATTCCTGACCCCCCCCAACAAAAAAAAATACATAAGGTCCCCGGAACGCTTGTGTCGCAATACAGTCGGGTTTGTGATGAGAGGTCTCATATGACGCTTTGACCCTTGACGGATGACCCTTTGAACTCCCATAAACAAATGGGGTTTGCATGTAATATCATAAACTAAATTCTGGTTCTAATGAACTTCCACTTTTCAATTAGCGCTCAATTTTACATTTTCAGCCTATCTTACATCTTGATCTCAATGACCTTTGAATTTGGTTATGCTAACCTGCACCTCATCAACAAACCCCGAGGCGATCCACATTGCCACCAATTACCTACAGGTTGGTTCTAAATCCATTAAAGTATGCAGGACTAGTAACCCTTTTTCACAACAACAACAACAACACCAACACCAGGAAGACTGGCATCAAAAACCGACTATATCCATAAGGACAAACAACAACAGTGGACCAAACTGATCCATATTGTGGATCCTGCCTTACCAGGAAGGCGACACAAAAATGATGGCTTGCCAGGCAGATTTGCCAGGAGGCGGCCAACTCCCACTTTGGTTTAAACCGTGTATAGCTCCATGCGTAACTAACTTTGATTGTAAGAAAATTTTATATTAATTTTATGCTAAACAGGTTACAATATTTCATAATAGTCTCGATATTTAATGTTTGTAAGGTAAAACGTACGTGATGATGCCCCAAATCCAATGTTACATGTACCAACCATAACAAAGGGGGGGGGGTCTTATTACAATGTAACCAAATATGCAAATATTACCGTCGTTTGTACTACATCTTTTATTTGATTAAGGTATGATAAACCTGCGGCTTTTTATATTACATAAAATGTTGTAATCAGAAAAAGAACTTTACGCCAAAATTTTAAAATCTTGCCCAAAATGTCCATAGTGAGATTTTTACATGTGAACCGTCACTGTTTTCTGTGTACCAAAAGCATTTTAGGTTTTCTAGACCACCGTGACCCCAGATGACTTTTGACACCTATTTTCTTGGTCAAAAGCAAATGCTTAATGGGCGCATGATGATTCTATACGGGCCAGTCTTTTATTATAGTAGGATTATGCTACAGAGGGTTTACGTCACATATTCAACCAGGCTCATCATACTGAACCCATTACAAATAAAAGAATGAAAATGTGCGCATCCAGAGTGTCCGCGGCTTAAATGCGCGGATCTAAGATGCCGCCAATTTAGACTTGAGATGCAAATTTTAGTAAGTTGTTCCCCCGGCCTGCTTAGTCTTAAAATCTTTGTAAGATCAACAAATCCATTTCTGGAAGTTGCATGACCCTTTTTTGACATTTTGGTTTCCCTGTAAGGACATTTTTATATGCCCTGAGGGCGCTTTCACATAACAGCAGATTACGCGCTCAACTTAGAGGCACTGTCAGTGATTTGCCAAATCAGAAAATTGAAAAAAAACCCAATTTTTTTTTTAAAATTTTCTGATGAGAGTGCTTTTACGTTTGAGCACATATCCGCATTATGTGTTAAGCTCCCTCACGCATGTTCATTTATCAAAGTCCACTTACATTTTAATACGATTTCAACTGCAAATGGCTCTGTGGTCTTTGTCATTCACGCCGTACATTGCATGCGGAGCAATTTTGTTTGCTCTTCTGTCGTAAACTATTGACTCAATAGATTAGTCAATTTTTACTCGACAGTATTGATTAAGTTTACCTGCTGTGGAGTAAAAGGGGAACACCCTCCTGGTTGATTAAACTTTATCATCAGGTTTGAGTAAATTTTTGTTCTCACTGTGAGTAAAAATTTTTCACTTTAGATGAGTAAAGTATTAATCAAGTTGAATTAAAGTTTACTCAGCTGGAAGGGTCGTGAACGGACAACAACCTCCATTTTAACTGGATGCTACTCAAGAGAGAGTTTTATGATTTCATAAATGCAAAGTCCTGCCGAAACCAGGGAATGTACTTCCAAAGTCAAATTTTATTGACTTCAATAATTATTATGCACAAGATAGTGCCATATTTTTAAACCATTTCTTTTTATTTGGAGGTTTTCTTTGTGGTGCAATTATATTCCTTATGGCGTGATTTACAGGTACCATGTGTAATTCACTTGTAAGCTCCGTTTCATTGAAAAGTGCAATAAACTATTTGCATGTGTTTGAATATTTATGAAAAAATATTTGTCATTGAACTTATTATTTGCCACGACAAAGCCGGTGTCGAAAACTAGACGTCTGTTTCACTTTAATCTGTGTTTGCGTGTGTGTTTTTGCCAAGTTGCAATATTTTTTTTTTACTGCAAGGCAGCATGGCACAGCACTCGAAACAACTCTGCGTATGTATAAAGTGCACACAATTGATTTTGTGTGTTTCGAACTAATTTATTATATCTCTGTATTGACAAAGCAATAATATAAAACAAACCCCATTTGTTTTTTTATATATCAAGTTTGAAATGACTTATTTTGAAATTTCAAATTTATCCCTTTTTTTTCTAATTGTACCACTTTTTGGAGTATCCTATCGAGGTTGACAATCAGCAGGACGTAACTCACACTGAAAGAATATTAAAAATACTTTTAAATTCTGCTTTTCCATATTAAAATTGTTCTTTGTTACTAAGTTTTATATAATGTTTGCCACAGTACCATATCTGAACTTTATGAGAGGTTTACAGTTTTGAGTACTGAATGATGGCTTAGTAAGAAAATATTAACATCACATTCTCAAAGCGTATTACAGCAGAATTGTGGTGGTATATTACACATTGTTGACTGCAGTTTGTTTTACCCAAACGGGAGAGTTCTAATTCCTTTGGACTTAAAAAAGGATTAACCTCGTCTTACCAGCTTTTTTTGGTTTGTAGATACAGATTACCAGGGTTTACTGCCCCCTCCGAGAATGGTAAATTATAAAGTATCAGAATGCTTAAATGATGTTCATACCACTGGGATCAGTTCATTGTCCTTTTCTGTCCATTGATATAAATAATACCAACATACTACTATGGTGTCATAAATGACGTCATCAAGTCCGCGAGTCGGCAAAATTGACAGTTTCCACAGAAAATAGTTGAAAATCAAATTTTGCGCAAAACGGTAGGAATATGGATTTTCATGCGCGTTTGAGCTCTAACGATGGCAAATGATTAGTGTTACATACAAATAGAGTTTTAGAGCCAACTGTGCATATATTCAAAAATGCACCAAAATATATCCTTGGGTTGCAACACCCCCCCCCCCCCCCCTTACCTTCGACTTTGATGGCATACGTCCTAACCCGGTGAAGGCTACCTTCACATTTTTTTTCAGAAAGTATTAGAAAATGATTACCTGAAGCATTTTACCTCAGACTTTGCTTCTGCGCACGGAACAAAGTTCACTGGGGGGGGGGAGTTTACGATGGTTAAGGATAATTAAATGAAAAAAAGACACAGCACCATGTCATACTTTACGGAATAAAGCTCGTGAACGTTAACCGGTGACTATGGGGTTGTTTCGTTCATGGGTTGGTTATGCTAAAAAAAACGCATCCGGCGATGTTCTTTAGTGCTAGCTCTATGTACCATGGTAATTGAGCGTTCTTTACCCTGGCCTCTAGGGTTTAACAGCAAAGCATGCATTTCAAGATAGGTCCTTCTGAAATCACTCCTCCGCTTGCAGTCATAGCTGTTACTCCTGAATTGCTTTCGGTTGGATGGCCTTGTAATAGCGGATCAATACGTGGATCCTGGGTTCCTTCCGGAATCTTTTTTTCACGAAATCAATATCCCACAATGCACCAACGTATGTACGAGTATATTGCATCACTCCATGCCGCTCGCGTTTTCGGCTCCTTTAAACTACGCGCACATTTTGTGGCGCAAAATTACAAGGCAATCAAAGAGTTATAGTCAGGGGGACTGTCAACTACGTCAGAAGTTTTTGCCAAGTCTGATATTTTCATGGGAGGCCTTGTTAATTGAACCCATAAGGATTTGATTGTCAACTTGTTGTCTAATTCTCAGTGCCTATTTTCATCGATTGAGGGCGCTTTTTGCAAAATGGCCCCAAAATGGTAAAAAAGCTATAAAAAATAAAATAGTCGTGTATAAATTGCTTCAGAAAAATTGATTAGGTCCTTGTTTTTCAATGTGGACTTATTGATTAACCCATATTCAGTGTTTTCAACCTAATATCATATTCTCATTGCCTTTTTTCCAAAATTGCGGCCAAAGGATAAAAAAAGCCTATAAGCATAAAGTAGCATGTGAGTAAAGTGTGTCGTAAAATGTTGAATGTGATTTCAAATGTGGGCCTTGATAATATACTCATAGGGGAGTTGATTTTCAGCTTCATGTCAATTCTCAGTCCACAGTTTTTTCAATTATAGAGGGCATTTGTTCAAAATGGTGGCCAAAATGATAGGAACAAATCGTCTACAAATACAGTAGTCATAATTTAGGAACAACATCTTCCTGGTAGGGTCTTCCATGTTAGCTTGATCCATAGGTTAGAACGGGGGCTCAACTAGGAGACACAGGGCCCTGTTCAAGTCCCACGTTGGGACAAGCGACTTCCTAGGAAGACACTCGTGAAACATTCTCTTCAAGAGTTCAGTCAGGACAGGTGAATTAGACCACCTGTAAACCACCCCTGGGAAGCCATGATGGACAGAAGGCTGCCGGCAGGGCGGCAGGCTCTCGGGAGCGTGGAGCTGGCCCATTGTGCTGAAAACCCATTTGAGAACTCTGAACGTTCCAAAGAGGCATTAGGTAGGTATTGACTTCGTTTGTCTTGGCACATGCGTGGTACGTCCTGAACGGACATTGTAAGTCTTTCTCGTTGGAAGGAGCTTGATTTCCTGCCAGGCAGGCAGGCCTCTTCAGAAAAGGCCTGCTTCCTTGTTGTTAGAATCGTACCAAAGTCGTCACAGTCAGGGGACAGGGTCTGAATTATAGCTAGAAGAACTTGAGCTGTCCGGGTTATAAAGATGGTCTTCTCCTCATGGAGTAAAAACGGTTCCACCACGTGAGGGAAGTACTGTACTGGAAGCCATCTGGCTCTGGGGCCAGTGGGGGCTATCTAGAAGCAGTTTGAACCTCGCTGGATCTGCGAGAGCGTCTTCAGCACCCTGGGTATCATCGCTATACGGGAACGAGATCCTGTCCCAGGTGATCGTCATTACGTCTATGGTGAACGCAATGATGGTCCGCTCCACCCAGGAACAGTCATGTCGGGAGCCGTTGTTCCCCTGTGCCCCGCCCGCTGCACAAGGTTGAATTATAGGCCACGCGAGTCTGTGGAAGACTAATCTTGCACATCTGTTGGGTTGAGGTGCCATGCCACCGACAAGCCCCTGACCTTGGTCGCAGCATTAATGGTTGTTCCCCTTCTCGCCAGGGTACCCGCTAGAATATTCCCTGCTCCCGGGAGATGGAGTGCCTGGGAGCTCGATCCTGTGGCACTATCACCATATCAGCACTTGATGTCGCTTGACATCGTGTCAGGCTGCAGGTTTCTCCAGGGATATGTTGTCCCCAAACTCATGCGTAACCCTACGTGTATACTAACTCATGTGTACATGAGTACACAGCTGAGTACACATGGCGTCATGTTACCTACAAATCAGACCTTTTCATACCAATTACACAGTGCTTTGTAGAAATTGGTCCACCAGGCATGGTCATATCCCATCGCGCCCGCAATCACAGCCTGTCGTATTTCACATTTTTGAGGTTTTTTGCGACATTTTCGCCTAATTACTTAGTTCTTCGAGTTTCTTGCCATCCCCAAAGTTTTTCCAAATTGTGAGGTTTGCATTAGTAATAGTTTATAATTATAGATTTTTGTCATTTGCTTTTCCTCAAATCAATCATATCCGTATTTCACATACTGTCGTATTTTAAAATCGCCCATTCAGTTACACGTGTTTGATATAATAGCGTTCTATTTTGCCGATCCCAGAAATACACGATTTCCCATACCAGATCTATTTTGACGTATTTCCATCGTTCATTCGTAAACGAGCTTTCACATGGTGATCTATTTACGTACATGAAAATAACGGTCTAATATCGTCGTAATTTTGTAAATCATTATTTGTGATTTCACTATACAGACTATATAACTTTGTAGCATAATTAAGAGATATAATTGTAGTTTTTAAGTGGCATTTATATGGTTTTTGGACTTTAGCATGTTTTCTCTTCAAAACAGTAAATCTAAGGTGTCTTTTATGCTTCGGTTTTTAACCGTATCAGTCCATGAATGTCGCGGTAGAATTTTAATTGCGATTTTCTCTGAAAACGTGTTTTGTAAAATACGACAGTATGTGATGTGGGCGACGACATATATAGATTTCAAAACTTGTATATATATACCGTTAGGTTGTTGGCAGGCGTACGGTGATCGTCTGGTCCTTGTACCTTGGAGTAGGCAGTGTCGTAATGGCAAGCGGACCGCCCACAGCTCCAGAAGTTGAATATGCTTTGCCATGCTGGAGTCCAGACACTGCAAATCGCCGCCGTTCCAGTGGGCTCCTCCAGCTTGTCTTGGAACGTTGTCAATGGTGGCATGGAAGCGGGACTTGCCCGGGGTGATGTTGTTTAGGCTGCATCCACTGGTGGCGTGGTGGACTTTGGAGAGACGTCTATACCTTCGACATCCGGTTCTTTTGGTGTGCTGAAATGGATGAACGTGAATCTTTATGTAGCTCCTACGTATGGTGCATTAGAACGGGACTTCTGTGAGCGGGCGAAAAGGCAAGAAAGACCGTAACTAGTTTGGCTGTAGCTTCTGCTGGTGGTTAAAACGGTTCCCCAGCATGAGAGGAATACTTCTTGAACATATCTGTCTGGGCCATTGTGTGCTATTAGAAGCATATTGCGCCCGCTGGATCTCGAGAGCTTCTCTCTCCATCACCCCCGAGTATCATCGTTTCGGGGAACCATATGCCGGGATCCTGTTCTTCCCACTTGATTGTCATTGCGTTCATGGCGAAAGCCATCTGGGGTCCGCTCTCCAGGAACAGTATGTCAGGAGCTCGTTGTCCCAGCCGCTAGCAAAGTTCGATCATAGACCGCTGGGGTCTGTTGAAGACCACCTTCTTTGGTATACTGTGTATTGAAGTGCCATTCCTCCGACTAGC